>JAQQSO010006908.1:0-11001 GCA_028658305.1 Pachyuromys duprasi
CTTTGACCCTCCCTCATACAAGCCGGGGAGTGACAGACTGGTTAGATCCCATGGGAGGACATTGCAGCCAGCCCTGAGGAGACAGGATGAGTTGGGGTTGGATGGAAGGGGAGGAGGTCCTCCCCTGTTGGTGGACTTGGAGGGGGCGGGGAGGAGGGAGATGAGGGAGGGAGTGCGAGGGTGGGAGGGAATGAGGGAGGGGGCTAGCCTGGGATTCAAAGTACCTAACCTGTGATTGATATAAAAATAAATAAATAAATAAAAATAAAAAAATAAAAGAAGTAGCGGGCAAAAAAAAATTCTCAATCATTTTCAACCCATTGAAAGTACAGGCACATATTTCAATTTGAAATTTTTTTTAATTTTTTTATTTTTATATCAATCACTGGTTAGGTACTTTGCATCCCAGGCATAGCCTCCTCCCTTATTCCTTCCCACCCTCCCACTCCCTCCCTCATCCCCCTCCTTTGAAAAGTTTTTTATCCTTGCTGCCATGTAAATTAACAAATCCTTCTGTGTACTCCCCCCACCCTTGTGTTCATGTGTACATGTGTGCACACATGTGCATGGATGCATACACATGCATATGTGTAAGCAAAATTCGATATGGAATACAATGCTGTCAGCTATAGTCTCCATGCTGTACGTTACACTCTAGATTTCATCATCTTAAATAACTGGGAGCTTGCACCCGGGGACCTACTTCTCCCCTTTCTTTCACTGCTATTTTTTATTATTTCTTAGTACAATAAAGATGCATGCATCCAAAAATACACACACACACACACACACACATATATATACAAAAAAAGACAAAAACAAAACAAACAAAACACCCACTAGTCTACTTCCTATGTATTCCTATTTGTTTTTAGCTAACTATGATATGAATAAAGTATCATGTGGATTTTGCCTATTGCCTTCTTTCACTTAGCATGATTTTAGGCTCACCTCTGTTGCACTGTGTGTCATTGTTTCCCTCAGTGAGTGAATAGCGTTATTCTACCTAATAGGCACTGTTTATTCATCCATCTCTCATTGTGTATTTTTTATTTTAATTTTATTAATTATACTTTATTCAACTTGTATCCCCCATAAACCCCTTCCACCTCCCTTCCCAATCCTACCTTACCTCCCCTTTTCCAGGCATGTATCTCCCCAAGTCCACTGATAGGGGAGGTCTTCCTTTCCTTCCTTCTGATCCTAGTCTATCAGCTCTCATCAGGAGTGTTTGCATTGTCTTCCTCTGCGGCCTTGTAAGGCTGTTCCCCCATCAGGGTGAGGTGATCAAAGAACAGGCCAATCAGTTCATATCAGAGGCAGTCCCTGTTCCCATTACTATGGAATCCATTTGGGCATGAACTGCCATGGGCTACATCTGTGCAAGGGTTCTAGGTTTTCTCCATGCATGGAACTTGGTTGGAGTATCAGTCTCAGGCATTTTTAACATACCAACAAACTCCATGTTTTACAAAATAGTAAAGGGGTTTTCCACTTCAGTCATTGAAAAATTGTGGAAACTCAATGTGTTCAATAGGTTAGTTAGTAGTCACTGGATTGAAATTCATGCTGCCTGTCTCTAGAGATGATACTCTGAAATACTATACTTCACTCCCTTTACAATAGGTTAAACAGTAATTATGCATGTTGAACTAAGAAAACAAAGTAAGAAAACAGAAGTTATGGAAGTATTAACAAACAATAATTTATTTGATTATTTATAGAAGTAAAATATTTCAGTATGACAGCAACTCTAGAGATGCAAAGCTATGATATATCAATATCATGATTATAAGGAAGCTATAAAAATAGTTTTCAAAAAATTAATGACAGAAATTTGAAGGGAGCACAGCCTTTTGTAAAGAATGCTTGTGGATTGTTCTATGGCTTTATACACCAGTTCCTCAATTGTTACATAGTCTTAATGAAAACTTTCAGTTCACAGGGAATGTTGGGATGATTATGTCAAATGTATGAACAATATAAAGTACAATTTATATGCTTTTATATGACTGTTAGCCACAGACCACACCATAGAGAAAGAGACAAAGACAGACATACAAATACGTAAACAGAAATGATTTCTTTAAAAGTGTAATTTAAATGTTCTTTTATATTTTTCTCTCACAACCTTATTTGCCCCAAATTGTTAAACAGTGTGTGAAATAAAGTGGACACACAACAAAACCTACAGGAATATTCAGTCCAACCTCTGATTTCATAGGATCGGATTCAACTGGACCCAGAGTTTTGAATTTATTCTGAGATTTGACACTGGAAACTTCAACATTGTGTTCATACTCTATCTAACCTTTATCCTTAAATGAGAAAAGTTGCTTTCAGGACATTCTTTGAAAAGAAGACAACCAAAATGATCCCAGCAAGAAACAGGTGCTTAGCAGTCTCAGAGTGAATGGCAAGCTACATTGGAGAGCCTCTTTGCCACTGTCAGACATTACTTACTAACTCCCCGCCTATCTAAGCAGTTAGTGAAGCAAAGAGCCCCCTAAGATCCTTGCCTCTAAGAAAAACAAGTCAGTGCTAAAACAACAGTTTCCTAACATCACTTTTATTGCCATCTTTTTTAATAGGCTGTAATTAATTAACACTGTTTTCCTCCAATTCAAGTAATATGAGACAGTTGTCAAGACAGATTTACCTTGCTCTAGCCAATATTTCATTAGAAACTAAAGGTTCGATATCACTCTTGCATTTTGGCAATAGGGAAAAAGAAAAAAAGAATAAGTCTCCTAAGAGAAATTCACCTCCTATAAATAGGCCTCCAAAAGCAAAGGATGCAGTTCAGAGATTCAGGCCTAGAGTGGCAGATTCCATTTATACCCTCTAAATATAGTTTTATAGAATATACATTTCTGATTGTAAAATGATACAGGTACACAGCTCTTACCTGATATTCCAAAAAGCATTCAATCTCTGAAAATAAAACGAGTTTGCAACAACTCATTTTATGAAAAAGCTACCTGCTCTGAGTTGAAATAAAACTGAATTGGCACATTTACTGTGAAGACCAGGACATTTTGCTGCAAAATACTCACATGCTTCTTTACAGGGTACCTCCCAAACCAGGCAATCTGTACTCTAGTGTGAATTATATACCCCTCGTAATCACCATGAATTACAAACTGTCCCAGTTATAAAACATATTTTTTATATTGATTTTGAAAAAATAAATGTGCACTGTTATAATTGTATATCCCAAGACAACTATTTTAAGAACAAAAAATAAAAGCAAAATATCACATGACAATTTATATGAAATGAATATGAATATTTAAGTGAAACTGTGAATTGAGGTTTCATTCCCATATACAAAGATGAAAATATATGCCCTTTTTGATGTTTTTTCAATACTATTTCATTGACATTTTTTGTTAACTAAATATACATTCATCATATTATGAAATTAATATTTTATACATGTGTTATAGCTTATTTAACAAAATTATTACTTAGTTGGTATTTAAGTTGTTTTACAAATAGCCACCACTATAGATTCCCCTATAGTTTATATAGTTATACATACCTATAATTATTACAAAGGAAATATAATCAATTTTTAGTGGTATTCCTGGTTAACAGGCAGGAATGACAACTGATACACACTTTTCAATTTGTTTTACAGAAGCACACCTATCACTTTACATGTTTACAAACAGTGTGAAATAATGATAGTTTCCTGATATCAGCAGCAGCATAGAATATTAAAATTAATCTAAATTCCATATTTGACATAATATAAACACAGTCCAAATATTTGGGTTATATCTAGGAATTATGTAACAGACTTAAATACATTAGACAATCTAATGAATAAAGTCTAATAAGTTATCAGTGTGGTAAATCAGTTAGAAGAAGAAGTGGGGAAGAGCCTAGAACTTATTGGTACAGGAGACAACTTCCTGAACAGAACACCAACAGCACAGGCTCTAAGATCAACAATCAATAAATGGGACCTCATGAAACTGTAAAGCAAAGGACACTGTCGTCAGAACAAAATGACAGCCTACAGACTGGGAAAGGATCTTCACTAACCCTATATCTGACAGAGGGCTAATATCCAGAATAAAGAAGTCAAGAAGCTAGACAGAACAAATAAAATAATCCAATTAAAGAATGGGACACTGAGCTAAACAGAATTGTCTGTAGAGGAATATCTGCAGAGAAACACTTAAAGAAATGCTCGAAGTCCTTATTCATCAGGGAGATGCAAATCAAAATGACCCTGAGATTTTACCTTACATCCATGAGAATGGCTAAGATAAAAAACTCAAGTGACAATACATACTGGAGAGGATATGGAGAAAGGAGAACCCTCCTCCATTGCTGTTGAGAATGTAAACTTGTACAACCCCTTTGGAAATCAATCTGGTGCTTTCTCAGACAATAAGGAATAACATTTCCTCAAGATCGAGCTATACCACTCCTAGCCATATATCCAAACTATGCTCAAGTATACAACAAGGACATTTGTTCAACCATGTTTGTACCAGCTTTATTTGCAATAGCCAGAACCTAGAAACAAACCAGATGTCCCTCAAAAGAGGAATGGATACAGAAATTAGGGTACTTTTACACATGGAATACTACTCAGCAATTAAAAACAAGGAAATCGTGAAATTTTCAGGCAAATGGTAGGATCTAGAGAAGATCATCCTGAATGAGGTATCTCAGAAGCAGAAATTCACAGGTGGTATATACTCACTTATAAGTGGATACTAGACTTATAATATAGGATTAACATACTAAAATTTCTACACTTAATGAAGCTAAGCAAGAAGGAGGTATCTGCGTAAGATGATCAATCCTCACTCAGAAAGACAAATGTGATGGCATTGGAAGAGGGAGAAAAGAAGAAACAGGACAGGAACCTACCACAGAGGGCCTCTAAAAGACTCTACCCAGCAGGGTATCAAAGCAGATGCTGAGAGTCATAGCCAAACTTTGGGCAGAGTGTAGGGAATCATATGAAAGAAGGAGAAGACCTGGAAAGGACAGGAACTCCAGTAGGAGAGCAACAAAACGAAAATATTTGGGCATAGTTTTCTTTTCTGATACTGATACTCCAGTGAAGGACCATTCATGGATATAACCTAGAACCCCTGCTCAGATGTAGCCCATAGGAGCTCAGTTTCCACGTGGATTCCCTAGTAAGGGCAACACGTACTGTCTCTGACATGAACTCAGTGGTGGGCTCTTTGACTCCCCCTGAGGGGGGGGGAGCAGCCCTGCCAGTCCACAGGGGAGGACAATGCAGCCAGTCCTGATGAGACCTGATAAGCTAGGGTCAGATGGAAGGGGAGGAGGACCTCCCTTATCAGTGGACTTGGAGAGAGGAATGAGAGGAAGTGAGGGAAGGATGATTGGATTGGCGGGGAATGAGGGAGAGGGCTACAGCTGGGGTTTAAAATGAATAAACCATAATTAATATAAAAATTAAAATTTAATTTAAAAAAAGTTATCAGTGTGGCTTCTTTCATATTCGATACATTTTTTTTTTGTAATCAGAGTAAGTTTTAAATATTGTATAGTTTTCTCACCAAAGGAATGCCATTGTATATCTATGCTTTTCCACAGTGAGACTTCAGTTTGATTTAAAATGTGAAAAGCTTTATCATATGTGCTAAACATCAACAAGCTCACAGTGAGGAAGAACACATGAATGAATGTGAAGCTGAAAGGAAGGGTGACCTTGAAAAGAGAAATTGATGGAAGATGCTTACTCCTTAATTTGCTTATTGTCTGGTAAACTGGTTTCACTTTCTGTTTTCTCAGTTTATTTTTTTAATGAGGAAATTAGAATAATTTAACTCATTTGATTGTAAGATATTTTGAGTGATAGATAAGCTGTATATGGAAACAATCCATACAGTTTTAAACTACAGTATGTATGTACTAACTCTTGTTTGAATTTTATTACAAGTGATTCTGACCATTTTATTCATTTAATGTTTTGTGTCTTTTAGTGCTCATTCTAGTTGACTGTGTTCTGCAAGAGTTGAGGAAATTCCATTTCTATTCAAATTGCTGCTCTGCCATTTAAAAACACGCTTATCTTTAAATTCCTCACTTGCTAATGGAAATAAGTGCTTATAAAAAGTAAGTAAAGGCTTTTAAATCACTGAATATGAGACCAGTAATGGCAACACATGACAATAATCACAACACTACAGAGGTTGAAACTGGAGGACATTAAGTTCAAACAAAACTGAGTCTCAAAAAGAAAAAAAAAAAAGATTAGTAGCAAGAGAAGGAGAAAAGAGAAAACAAAGAAGACTGCCACTTAGTGGGTAAAAGACAGACCCACACACTTAGTGGATAATAAGCTTGCTACACAGCCATGAGGAATGAACAGTTGATTTTAGATCCTCCAACCCCATGTAGAGTCAGGAACAAAGAAAGGAAGAGACAGAAGTATTCCTACAAGCTCATGGACCAGCTAGCACGGAATACCAGAACTTAAGGTTGCCTTCTGACAGTCATATATGCCTGTTAGTTCACATGTACCCCTTAGAACACACATACTATAATTACATGTATATTCAGATGTCATAACACAGACATATATACACATATATTCTGTTGGTATAATGTTCTTGTGGGATGTATACAATTTCCCCTTGTTCATTCAAATACTGATTTCTCTACCTCACTATCTGGTTTCAATCCAGACATTGCATTGTGATGTTTATTCTAAGCATCACCTGTCTCAGGTTTGTATAAACATGCCACCATTAGTTCTCTCTATTTTCAATAAAACAACCAGCCAATGCTATGCAATGGAGAGAATAGGGTGGAACATCCTAGTCTGGAGGGGAGGAGAAAGAAGCAAGTGTGAGGAGGGGGAGAGCAGAGATTGGCAGGAGAGGTCTTGGAACCACAAGGAGAGATGAACCAGCCCTAAGATATGACTAAAAGCAAATATAATGGGTAAAATCTGAATGGTAGGAAACCATGCAGGCTTGGAAGTTTAGGATGGAGCAATCATTGCCCAGCTTTGTGCTGTAGGTTAACTAAATACATCCTAGTCTCTGTGTCGTGATGTAGGTATACAGCTGGTTTGGAAATAGCTGCTGTTTAACTAAAATATAAATCAATAATAAATATTAATATCATAACAATATTCATATAAAATAATACAATATGTATATAATTACTGAGACATAGAGTTGTGTTCTTTTAAATTTGTTCATTTCTTTTTATTATACAGCATCAGCTGAATATAAATTTTTATTCATTCATACATGGGAAAACCCAATTGTTCTCTATTTCAGGATTTTCAGGTACTGCTAACTATTCTGTTACCTAATAGAAAAGTTTATTTAAAAAATGATAATTAAAATTGTCCTAAATTTTAAAGATCCCAAATCTTATGTTAAAATCCTTAAGGTTAATGAGCATTGTAATTTTCATATGTTTTATTTGCTTTTTCATTTTATGCTTCCCCTTGGTCTGCTCAAAGATCATACTCTGGCAAGGGAGAAAGTTAAGAGAAGCTCATGAGAGCTTATCCTCTATTAATGGTGTTATTTTATATAGAATAAAGTAGCTGATTAACTAACTAACTAGATAAAAGAGGTTATTTACACCCACCTAAATCTTTACCATGTTATTTAGCTATACTACTTGTTAGTATTTATTTAAAAATGATGTCATGCACACACTAGATATTATATGAAAGAGAGTTATTGGATGGAAGTGGAGAGATAGAGAGGAAAAGGAACAGGAGAGACATGGGGTGGGGGAGGTGCCCAGGAAACAAAGCTAGGAGGAGAGAGCAAGAGAGGAGGGAAAGAGAACACAAGAGAGAGTCAAAGTGGTAGACAGCTGAATTGAGTCTACCACATACCTGGTGTGCGACACATGACGGCATTATACGTTACTAGACAACCGAGAGGCCGGCTGCCTAAATGCTAACATTCCTCGTTTTCTTTAATTAAAAAAAAAAAAGACATAGGACTGCAACGTTTGTATTTATTTTAAAATGATGTCACGCACACACCAGATATTAAATGAAAGAGTTTTACTGGATGGAGAGAGAGAGGAGAGAGAGACATGATAGGGGGAAAGGCGGGGATGCCCCAACAGAGAAGGGAGTGCAAGTGAGCACAAGATAAAGAAAGGTAAGAGGCAGGGGTCCGTTTATAGCTTCTGCGCAGCTGAACCACTCTTGCCTGGTGCAACTACCTGGCCGGTGACACATGATGACGTCACAGGTTACTAGTCAACCCAGAAGCATGCTGCCTAAATACTGAGGAATGCTGGGAGAACCTGGAGCTGCTTGTCCTAGGCCTGAAGTACACCATCCCAGCCTTTTGTTAATAAGTGAAAAAAAGCAGAGATTCCCTTCTGGTTACTTACTGCTGACACTGGAACTGCTGTAAGGAGTTCAAAAGGCTGGAATGCTGGCTAAGTCCAGAAAGAATAGGCTGCTTTGATGCTGTCCATGATCTGTGAGAACATTCAAAGATACTTGAACATGGGGATCTCTATTTACCTGAGGGAACTTCCATTACCCAATCATTGGCAGTAATTGAAAAGGTTTTGCTTTGGATCTGACATCTAAGGAAACTCGAGGCCAAATTTGGTTGCAGAGGTGTGTAAGTTTAGAAGCCCTTAATTTAGGTGCTAGGTGTAGAAATCTGAAATTCTCCAGAAGACATCCCAGAGGAGAATCTGGAAAAACAGACGAATGGACTAGCCCTTTGGGACAGGTAGGAGTCAGCAACCTGTTGAGGCATCCCAAGAGCAAGGTTTGACTCAGTAAGTAGATTAGTATGGTACAATCTGTACCAACAGCTCACCAGCATTGGCCAGAGACCAAGGGCACAGTTGCCTGTAGTAGACGTGGCTTACCTTGCTAGGATTTTGTAGCTATGTGTGAAGGGTTGGTAGCAAACCTGTGTTGGTAGAAAGATAATCTTACCCAAGGGAGAAGAAGGTCATAGATGAAGGGATTGGATGTAGGTTTACAAGAGCTGTAGGAAGTGTTTGCACCAACCTGAAGTGAAGACTCACCAATCAGCCAGTGTTAGATGTAGGAATGAAGCAATCTGGTACCCAGAAAAGGGGAGTCCCAAAACCAGGGAAAGAGGAATCTGACCCTCTGAGATACACAATAGGTAAAGTACTTATCTGGAACCCAATTAACCTGAGATGTGGATTCAGGTGGATTTCCTGATGCTGACAAGAATCCCTTTGAAGTTTTACAAAGGAGATAAAACGTTAGACATGTTAGCATATATATTATGGGAAAAGACAGTAGACATATACATTTGTGTTAACAGCATAAACATTCTTTAAGCTAAGCTCTGAAAAGCCAGAGCCATTCGTGAAACAGAAGGGGCAAAAACTCACTTGATCTTAACTTTTAGTATGATTATACATTATGGAAGGGAGGCTCCTCCTTATTCAGAAGACTGGATGTATAGAAGTCTACCACAATCAGAACAAATTTTAAGTCTATACGCATGAGGCAAAGCAACGGAGAATTAGAAACTTGAGCTTGGAACCGTGATAGTGGGTGGTATAGTGAAATGTTTTTATTAGAGTTAGATTAATAAATTAGAGCTCTATTGATAAAGGTCCAAGCTCTGGATAGTCAATATAACAGTAGCATAGCAACAGGAGGAAATATTAAGCATTTTTTACCTATTTAAGATACCTTAAATCACCTTAGAGCTTGCAACTTTTGTAATTTCCATTTACCAACATTAAAACACTTTTTAAGGTCCTTTTAAGTTAAATTTTGTATCTTGAGGCTTTGTTGAAATCTCAGGGTTGTTTTGACTTGCATTTCCCTGATGAGTAAGGATGTTGACATTTCTTTATGTGTTTATCTGCCTTTCGATATTCCTCTATTGAGAATTCTTTGGTTAGGGTTGTACCCCGTTTTTTAATTGGATTACTTGATTTGTTGCTGTTTAACTTCTTGAGTTCTTTATATATACTGGAAATTAGTCCTCTGTAAGATATATAAGTTTGGTGAAGATCCTTTCCCAATCTGTAGGCAATCGTTTTGTTTTGAAGACAGTGACCTTTGCTTTAAAGAAGCTTTTCAGTTTTATGAGGTTCCATTTATTGATTGTTGCTCTTAGAGCCTGTGCTGTTGGTATTCTGTTCAGGAAGTTGTCTCCTGTGCCAATGAGTTCAAGGTTCTTCTCCAATTTGCTTCTAACAGGTTTAGTGTGTCTGGTTTTAGATTGAGGTCTTTGATCCACTTGTACTTTAGTTTTGTACAGGGTGATAAGTATACATCTATTTGCCTTTTTCTACATGTAGACATCCAGTTAGACCAGAACCATTTGCTGAAGATACTATCTTTTTCCATTGTATGGTTTTAGTATATTTGTCAAAAATCAGGTGTCCATAAGTGTGTGGGTTTATTGGGTCTTCTGTCTGATTCCATTGATCCACCTTTCTGTTTCTATGCCAGTACCAGGAGTTTTTATTACTGTTGCCCTATAGTACAGCTTGAGATCAGGGATGGAGACACCTCCAGAAGATCTTTTATTGTAGAGGGTTGTTTTAGCAATTCTGTGTTTCTTGTTATTCCGTATGAAGTTGAGAATTTTTCTTTCAAGGTCTGTGAAGAATTATGTTGGTAATTTAATGGGAATTGCATTGAATCTGTAGATTGCTTTTGGTAAGATAGCCATTTTTACTATGTTAATCCTGCTAAGCCATGATCATGGGAGATCTTTCCATCTTCTAATATCTTCTTCTAATTCTTACTCCAGAAACTTGATATTTTTTTACAAGTCTTTGACTTGCTTGGTTAGGGTCACACCAAGGTACTTTATGACCTTTGTGGCTATTGAGAAGGTGTTGTTTCCCTAATTTCTTTCTCAGCCCTTTTGTCTTTTGTATACAGGAATGCTACTGATTTCTTTTTTGAGTTAATTTTGTATCCAGCCACTTTGCTGAAGGTGTTAATCAGCTGTAGGAGTTCCCTGGTAGAAATTTTGGGGTCACTCAGGTATA
>JAQQSO010006909.1:0-11001 GCA_028658305.1 Pachyuromys duprasi
TCAGGGTGGGACAGCAGAAGGACAAACAGGTCACCAAGTGTTAATATGATCTGTTTGTTTAGGAGTAAGAACCTATAAAGTAGTTCACTTGTGATTTTTTATATAGGCAAAAGAAAAAAGAGGCCTTTTAAAAGTTTTCCCCTTCAATATACCCCTTCCCTTATTTTCATCATTGTTTAAGCAGTGGTCCTCAACCTTACAAATGCTGCAACCCTTTAGCACACTTCCTCATGTTGTAGTGATCTCCCAACCATAAAATTATTTTTTGTTACGACTTTATAACTATAATTTTGCTACTGTTAGGAATTGTAATGTAAACCTCTGTGTTTTCTAATGCTCTTAGGTGACCCCTGTGAAAGGGTTGTTTGACCCCCCCAAAGGGGTCGTGACCCACAGGTTGAGAACCATTGGCTTAAAGACAATTAAAGATACAGAAAAAACCAACCCAGATGATGAGATTTTTGCCTGGCTTGAATTTCCCCCCGCCCCCAAGGATATTTGTAAAAAACACCTGTCAGGTAACAAGTTAGCAATGATAAACCTCAATGTTTTTAGTTTCTCTGGAAATTTTTCCTGAACTCAGTAAATGTCAGGTCCTGCAATAGTCAGAAGACCAAACAAAAAAAGAGCCATTGGTTCTCCAAGGAGCCTGAGTTCTGGTCTGGAGGACCGAACCCTGAGCCAGAGCTGTGCTGTGGAGAGAGCAACACAGATTTTGTTTTAACTAGAAGACAAAACGTGTAAGACTTCTTCCATAGGGGTTCACAGAGAGCATGCATGGACTGGTCCTAGGCCCCCTGTGCACAAGGAGCAGATGTGCAGCTTGGTTTTCATGTGGGACCCCCAACAACTCAGCCCTCTCTTTGGATCCTGTTCCCCTAACTGGGCTGCCTTGTCTGGTCTCAGAGAGGATGAGCCTAGTCCTGCAGCGACATAATGTGCCAGGGTGGGGTGTTACCTATAAGGGACCTCCCCTTCTCTGAGGAGAAGGGGAAAGGAGAAGCGGAGAGAGGTGTGTGAGGGGGAGACTGGGAGGAGAGGAGGAAGGAGGCCTGCAATCAGGATGTAAAGTGAATAAATAAATTAATGGAAAAAAGCAAAAACAAATGTATAAGACTTTACACTGGAATTGATTTACAAACATAGATATGCTCTATGACATATGTATTTTATTTCAATGATGAATTTTGTTTTAATTCTGATGTATTCATTTAGGGTGAGACTGGGGACCCTGGTGATCCAGGAGAGACTGGTCCTAAGGGAGCCAGAGGCAAAACGGTAGGCTATACAGAGGCTGATTTCAAGTGTGTGTATGTCTCTGTGTGTGTCTGTGTGGGAAGAGAAAGAGACTAATTGATTATGTTCAAGTGTATGGTGGGCATGTGTATTCATGCATCCCAGAGGCATGTTTCATGCTTGTGTACAGAGGCCAGACACCAAAGTTAAGTGTCATTTTCAATTACTTGTCACGTTTGCCTGCATGCATGCACTCGTGCATGCCTGCTGCCCACAGAGACCAGAAGAGGCTATCAGATCTCGTGGAACTAGAATTATAAGAGGCTGTGGTCCTGAGCTGCCATGTGGGCTGCCCAGGAACCAAAGCCAGGTGCTAAGCAAGAGCAGCAAGTGCTGGTCACGGCAGAGCTGTCACCCCTTCTATCGTAGGGTATAACGCAAGGGCTCTCGTTGAACCTGATACTTGCCAGGTCAGCTTGGCTGGGTGGCCAGCAAGCCCCACATGCCCTCTTGTCTCTGCCTCTCGGGTTCCGGGGTTACAGCTGCATACAGCTTTTATACGGGTATCGGGATTAAAGCCAGGTCCTTGCACAAAGAGCATGTTAACCAACTGAGCCATCTCTTCAGCTACTTTGGCAGATCCTCTTCTGTGTTAATAGTCTTTAGAATCATTACCTACTCTTAAAAAAAAAAGAAAAAAAGAAAAAAAAAACAACTTAGACAACATCTTGGTTAAAGTCAACCCGTGGAAGGAAAGATGAATCTGACACCCATCCCCCAATTCCACCAAGAAGGCAATGAACTGTTTTAGTGAATAAGTTCGCCCATTCTGTTGCCAGTGTATCATCCTTAACCCTGGAAGTAAGATTTTTTTTTTGAAGGAATGTTTGTAATCCAAAGCGGGTTTTTGTAGTGACAAAATATGATCAGTTTAATCCGCTCTTTGCTGGTAGGCTTAGTGAAAACCGATATCTTGCTTTGACTACCAAAGCTTTCACTGAGCCGTGTTTAATAAGGTGTCTATTAGAAGGTCCTGGCCTCGCTGGCCAGGTGCTTCCTGAGTTTTGTGAGATTCCTGAATGTTCAAACGCATGTGTCTTTGTCGGTTTATACGAGAATTGAGTTCTGCCTGGAGCTCTGTGTCACTTCAGTGCAGCTTTCCAGCATGTGTCATAGGAGTCAGCTCTCCCCCGGTTACGGATGGTTCAAAATGTAGGTGGCAGCTAAGACACGGACAGAAGGATCTCAAGTTCAAGGCGAGGCTGGGCAATATAGTGAGCTCATGTCTACAGAGAGCAGGGGGATAGAATAAAAAGGCACACTTGCGTTTGTTGGCCATACACTTTAGATTCGCAAGTGTCTCTCAAAGTCTTTGCCTCTTTCCCTTCAGAACAAGCTTGACTGGAAAAAAAAAAAAACTGGTCTACAACCCTGTCCATGAATAAGATCTTAGAAAAGCCTCTGATGAGAAAAAAGATACGCTTGACACAGTTTTCCAGTTTGTCTTCATGGTAAATTTGTCTGTGATCTGTTTTTTCTCCACAAGCTGAGACAGGAACTTTATGTATAAGGGTTATGTTGGGAGGTTTTAAGACTTCAAAATAAGGGGTGTCCTTGCTGCTCTGTGGAGTGGGGGTGGGGGAGGAAGAGAGGGCAGGAAAGAGGCTGCTTCCAGCTGAAATTCTTTTCATCTTTCTCTCAAACATGTTTTCAGATGGCAATCCTTTATCATTTTGCCCTCGGCAATGATGAAGAAGAATATAATTAGGAAAAATAATTGGAAAAGACCCTCAAATTAATCCACATGTCATCTGCACGGAAACATCTCTGGACCATTTCCCTTGGCTTGTTAATGGAGTGGGTTAACTGGGAACACCAGCAGCATGCTAACAGGTTCAGGCATTTGTTGAGGGCCTCCCTACGATAGCATGATCATCGTTAGGGCACTCAGCTGATGGGTGGCGTGAAGGCTTGGTTCCCCCGCCTCTGGAGATACTTTTGGTTCCTCCTTTGTTCTCTGTGTTGGACTCCTCTATCTTACTGGCTTCTGCCCCTTCCAGCTGCTCCCTCCCCATCCTTGACATGAGTAATATTTGGATTTGAAATTGAAGTTTAAACACTGCAAATGTCCAGGCCTTCCCCTGGAAGAGCAGATGTTTTCTCTGGAAAGATTTAGCCCTTAAGTTACGAATGTCTTCTCGGGTCTCTTGGAATTATTCTGTTCTTAGCTCGAGTTCACTGAGTTATAGATTTTTTTTTAAATCGATAAACCTACTTCAGCTGTGCATATGTGCGTGTTTGTATGTATATCGAAATAAAACAAACAAAATCTTTGAACAGTTTTCAAGCGGGATGTGGGACTGTTGCCATCTGGAGCTGGATGGCCTTCGAGGGGAGGCTGCCCGTGGGTGGCGTAGGCTGTTTAACTGCATCCCTGGAGCCTTCCACCGGTCTCCAGCACCACCCAAGCTCCTTCCTGAGGTAGAGCAACCAGCTATGTCTCCAGATGCCATCGTGGGGGGTGGTAAGACCTGTCCCGATGGACATTGCCCCTTAAAGAGTCAGACAGCATCATAAGTTTCCGTACCTAAAATGGCTTTTGTCTGTCACCTTAAAAAAAAAAATGTAAAGAGGCGAGCCCAGGCTGTGACCATGGACCGGTGGTAGAGCCGAGTCTGACATACCCTCACCCACCTAGCACAAAAGAGAAAGTTGGTGACCCATCCCCTCTACCTCCCTCCAGTCTCAGGAGATTGTTGTTGAATTGGCAACAATTCCTGCGTTTTGATGTTTGAGCTTTAGGTGCTATGAACTTATTTCCTACTATAAAGTTGGGGGTTCCCCTCTGTTAACCTGACATCGACTACAAACCCTCTGAAGGCATTTGCATATGCAGCAGTCATAGCCTGATGTGGACACCCCACGCCCTCAACACTGATGCCTGGTGTCTGCTGCCACGCCGCAGCGGTCGGGCACCTGGCTCTGAGATCCCCTCCACCCCGCCCTTGTCAGGTCTCCCCCTCTCATTTCCACTTCTACCCCCTCCTGGATTTCCCATCCTGGAAATTCTGCCAGGAGCCTTATATTCATTACTTTCCTTATCGCTGTGATAAAGTACTTGATATACACATATTAAGCAGAATTAAATTTTATTTTGGCCCCCAGTATCAGAGGGCGCAGTCTGTGGTCATTTTGGTTCATGTTTTGGGGTTCACAGGCAGAACACCATAATGTTGGAAAACAGAGCAAACTGGAAACCCAGTCTAAGCTTCAAGGCATGTCTTTGGATGACTTACTTCCTTCAGCTAAACCCTATTTCCTAAATCTCCTAAAATGTCCCCAACTAGGGCCAGCATGTAGACACCAAGAGTTTAAAACATAAGCCAGTGTGAGGCGTATTTCATACGTGAACCCTAACAAGCTCATAAGAGGAGATGAGTGACAGGAACGTGTGATAATACAATCAACATCTGAAAATGACTTATTACCTCCAAATGTGTCAATCTTTTGGCTAGTGTTCAGCTCTGGGTTGGAATTACTTCCTTGGAATTTTGAAGGCCATTATGTTTTCTGTTATTTCTGGCTGCTTTTGTTGATCTGGGAAGCCTGAGGCTGTTCAGAATCCTATAAACGGTGTTTTCCCTCTGGAACTTCTCTGGATCACCTCTCAGATCTGCTGTGCGGTTTGTTACCTGGCATATGGGCTGTTTTTACCTGTTTTCCTGAAAATTAAGTGAGCCCCTTCATCCTGGATATATGTGCCCTCCAGTTCTAGGAAATGTGAATTATTTTGTTGGCTTTTGTCCATCCTCTCTATTGTTCTCTATTCTGTATTTTTTTAATGACCTGTACTTCAGTGTAATAATGCAGTCCTTTAGTTTGCTTCTTATTGTACTTACTTTATATGTATAACATCTCTTTGATGTTCTTGTTTCTGAGAAGGTATCTTGATTTTTTAAATTTATACCCCATATTTTACCTTTGAAGAGTTTGTTGTTAAAATCTGGCTGTTCCTTTTCTGTAGTGTACTGTTCTTGTTTCATGACTGAAGCATCTTTTCTCTCTGAGGATATAAATGAGTATTTCTAGACCCTCTTTGCTCAACATTTTTTCTTCTGTTTTGACATTTATCTCCCATATATCTTAAGAGTGAGCTGTGCATTCACATTGAGAATTGAGCACAAAAGGTCTGACTGGACATGAGGACATGACTGAGGTTTGCCATTTATGCGTTTCACTGGACAGTGATCTGATGGAACTCTATGCTAACTAAACAGCCCTTCATTATCCGTATTCTTTTAGTTAGGTTTTCCTCTGAAAACTCCCTCTACCCCTTTCTGGGGAGTACAGACCCCAGTGCCAGTCTTCCAGAAGACACAAAAGCAACAAGAGCTGGAGGTTCTTACCCTCTGTTAGATGCCAACTGTTAGGTGTTTCCTTGTTGCAATTTTTGTATTGTTGGTTTTGTTTTGTTTCACAGATTTTGTGACCTAGCATGTGATTACAAAATTGTGTGTGTGTGTGTTTTTGAATTTAGTTACCTTCATGTCCTTAAGAAAACCACTTTCTGTTGATCCAACAAGATTCAAAAGTCTAGTCTTAGTAACCTTGACTACTAATCAGAATTGTGTGTATAATTTGATAATAGTATTATTTGTTAGCAAATACTAATACTATTTGGTTAAATGCCAACAGCAAGGAATGAATTAAATCATGGTTATTTCCACATAGTAAGGGCTGATTTTATGCATAGGAATATTTAATAACAGAAATAGATATTATTTAAATATATAATTACAGATTTATATGTAAATATAATTTTATATAAGATATAAATATATTCCTGTAGGCATATAAATTTATAGATTTTAAATATTTATATAAATATTAAATATATATTTCTATATTATGTCAGTATATTATATATTAAACACATCTTTATATAATGTTAATATAATTAATACATGTTTTATCTATTTCTATATAAATATACAGTATATTTAATTAGGTATAATTAAGTATAAATATATATATATTTTTTTTTATTTTATTTTTTATTTTTTTTGAAAAAGAGCAGGGATCCAGGCATGGTAGTACATACCTGTCGTTCCGAAGCTTGGGAAGCAAAGGCAGGAGGATCATGAATTGGAGGCCAGTCAGCACTATAAAGGAAGACCTTATATAAAACAAACAAAACCAAGATAGAGGCATCAGGAAAAACTATGATACATATCAATTTTAGAAAAGACATCTTAACCCCCCAAAACAAGAAAAGTAGCAAAAACTTTAACAAGCAGTATTTTAAGAACAAATTGTTTTTAGGGATCTCCCTCCCCTTTTGTGTATTTTAGAAATCTATCAATTTTTTAAAAATGAAAATGGAATTGTTCTTATTATATTTTTGCCTTGGACTTCTACTTTTGAAATAATGTCAATATTTTAAATTTGAATTTAAACCATCCACGTATGTACAAAATGTGATTTTAACGTGAATTAATCCTGCTCCAAGGTGTCTGCTGGGCTTCCAGGAGAGCTGGGATCCCCTGGGGAGCCAGGCCCCCCTGGACGGAAGGTAAGTAGGAGCATTCCCTCTGAGAGCTTTACACTTCAGAGGCCAGCATGTGGGCACCCCACTCTTCAGGTGTGCACGCCTTCTGCCTCTGATGCTTCGCCTTGTCTTTCACTATTCTGTGTGCTCTAGCAAGGGAGAAAATGGGGCCTAAAAATTAAATCTATCTCACCGGAAAGAGGACATGGAGGGAGAAAGTGGACTATCAGGTTTCTCTTTCAAAATGCTTTCTTTTACATTTATAGGTTGATTTATCGGGGGTGCATGCATGGCACATTGTAGGGGTCAGAGATCAGTTCTCTCCTTAGACTGTTCGGGTACTGGTGACTGAACTCAGGTGGCCAGGCTTGCCTGCCAGTGCCTTTACTGAGCCACCTCAGCAGCCCGAGATTTTGCACACTTCTCCATGAGTTTGGTTATCTGTCCAATCACTGCCTCCATCTTATATGAGCAAGTGATCAGGTAATGAAGTGTGTGTGTGTGTGAATGTGTGGTGGTGGTGGTGGTGATGATGATGATGATGATGATGATGAGCACTGTGTGATTAAAGTTGCATTCCCATGGACCATAACCTGGGAGTTTGGGTGAGCACCAAACTCCTGTATTTTCCTTCAATTTTTCTATTTGAGAGAACCGGATTCCTATTCTGGGATGAGATTGACAAAGAAAAGTTAAACCAGCTTGTTCTTCCCAACCACCCGGATATACACACCTATGTATTCCTTTGGGAGAAGACGCTGAGTTGGCTTTTCAGGCGTTTGAGGCTGGCCGCTTTGTCCACTAGCCCTGGATGGAAATGGTCTCTGTTTAGCTTTGGCCACTGTTCACAGTGGAGAATACAGCACAGGGGGAAGACTCCAAGACCCGGTCTCGGGAGGGGCAGCTGGGAGCAGACAGCGCCACCTTTGCTAGTTCTGAGCTGAACACCTGCTCCAGGGCTCTATGGGTCTCTGTGAGGTGGGCAGCTCCACCACATTCTGGGCATCTCTGCCAAGATCTGGGGAAGTGGCCTTGGAGGCTTGTCTGCACAATGAGCGCTTTCTCCACTGGGCAATGCGTGTCCTCCCTGCATTCTCTGCTCCGTTTAACATTATGGTAGTAAACCCTATTCAAAGGGCTCCTGGGGCAGTGTTGGTACTCATCCTGGCTACTGAGGTGTACATCTGCAGCCATAAAACAGGTTTTGCTTGTTTCCCTTCCTAGGGCGTGAAAGGGGCCCGAGGACTGGCTTCGTTTTCCGTATGTATCTCCTGTTTCCAGCAGGGTGCTCTGAGCACGACACTAACTTTATTTACAAACTTCATAACCCAGAGACGTAGTTGACTCTGTTTTATTTTTGAACTGCAGACGTGTGACCTCATTCAGTATGTGCGGGACCACAGCCGTAAGTACCCTGTTTAAAACGATCCCCCTCCAACCCCCAGCCTACCAGCTTTCTCAGAAGGAGGTTAGGGAACTGGGCTCCCAGAACAGAGGCAATTTGCCAACCAGTCTCTTAATATTAGAGATGTCATGAGTAAATTTTGAGTCCCCAGGGAGAGGGTGGTGCCTCGCGTATCTACTTCCTCTCTGGTGACAGAGTCTGTGTTGTGCGGTCATGTACACTGGAGGGCTTTAAATGTGGGCAAGATGGGAGTCAGAACTTTCCCGGTGGCCAAATCAGCCGGGCAATAGTCATACTGAGTTGAGTTTGAGACGATTGTTAGTGTTGGACAATAATTGACAGGACTGAGCTCGGCAGCGTGAAAAGACAGCTGTGATAATGTGTCCTGGTGGGTGGAAGCCCGACTTTGCTCTATGCTCTATCACTCTCTTTCCTGGAAAGATGTGCTTGACTGGAATCATTGATTGGCCTGTAAAATTCATGGTGGTACTCACTCTGCCAGTAATTGTCTCTCTTCAAAAATGTAAAAATCAAAAAGGCATTCAGATTTGCCAAAAGCTCTTTTGAATTTAAGAGCCCTGTAACAGGCTGTATCCTTCATATTGTAAATATCAACTGACGTTATAATTCCGCATTCACACACACCTTCATCGGGTAGAATGTTGATTTAAATATGCATACTTCCTGAGTAAATAGAGAAACTGAAAGGAAGAGTTCAAAGTTTCTCCAAGTCACTTTGGGAAGAAAACCCAGATAAAGTAAAACCCATTTCTATAGAGCCCAATGCTCCTAAGGACACATACTTTTAAAAAACTTATGTTTTGTATATGCATAAGTATGTATTACTGTATTCCAACACATGCATGCAATACTCATGGATGCCAGAAGAGGGCATCAGGTCCCACGGACTGGACTTGCAAGAAGGATGTGAGCTACTGTGTGGTTGGGAATCAGCCCTTGGTCCTCTGCAAGAGCAGCAAATGTTCTTAGCCAAGGACCCATCTCTCCAGGCCCAGAGGCACAGAATTTTAATGGCTCTAGAATCCACTGAGTCACGATGCTCAGGATTCTGCCTTCTCAAAGCAGAAAGGAAAGCTGGCAGGAATACAAGACTATACCGTGAGTCCATGGAGACAGGCTGTTGGAGGTTGAATTAGTAGAGTAGGTTTTTTACCCGACATGAGAGCCAAATGAATAGTAATGAGGAGTGGCAGAACAAAGAGGGAGGCCTTTGTTTTCAAAATGTAAGGGTTCCACCCAGCACGTCTCATCCAGGGTAGACACAATTATTTCAGATGTATGAATTGGAACATAAAAGGAATAACATCTGTATGTTTTATAAAGGCACACAGCCAAGTGAATATGGTCAGGACTCCTTCCAGGCCTGGCCTCGCAGGGGAGGGGACCTCTGAAAATGAATGGCCTGAAGCAGCACTGCTCAATAAGACAATCTGGCACGGTGAAGGTGTCCCCTGCACCGTTCGGTAGCCTAGCTGCCAGTCACGTGTGGCTCTGGACACTAAAATGTGAAGAGTGTCAAACGAGAAGCTAAATTTTTCATTCAGTTGTCTGAAATGTAAACCACGTGGTTTGTGGCTAGGCAGTGTGGGTCCAGCCAATGTTTACTTCTTTCAGAGTAAATCTATCGCTTTTAACAATGCAATACAAGAACATGTCCACATACAGGGTGACCCCTCCCTGACCCCTAAGCATCTTGATTACTGACATAATGTCACAAGTGGAGAAGTTCACACCTGTCCTCATGTGTCAAGCTGCAGGGAAAACATGGGCACACTAAACACAATGTATAAAATTACCTTCAGTTTATATACATTATATATCAGTACATCTGAAGTATAGTGAGTTTTATCTTGAGACTTGGTCTGTCCAGAAGATCTCATTATGTACATATATAAATATTCCAAATTGAAAAAAAAGTCTAAAATCAGTAACACTAATAGTTCCAGCCTTTCAGACAAGAGAAACTCAACCCATGCAGACAGATACTACTTCTACACATAGACACACTTATATAGACATATACACATATATCCATGTATACATCTGCAAATATATGTATAACTTTGTACTTGGGATGCAGGTCATCGTGGAGCACTTGCCCATCTTGAGCAAGAGCCAGGACTCAATCAACAGCACTGCAGAAGACAACAGCAAAAATAAGATTTTAGCCTTTGGGGTTGGGGGTGTAACACAGTGTAGAGTCATTAGCCAGTCACGAGAAAATGAGAAAGGCCCTGGGCTTGATCTCCATCATCCCGATATACCTCCCCAAAACAAACGAACAAATAAACGAGGAAACCCAACAAAACACATATGTATGATGCATGCATGCATGCACACATGTAGTTGATGTCTATAATTATGTACATGAGAAATTAGGAAGAGAGGTTAGGACCATCTAACTTATCAAATCGAGCTCAGGTCCTGCGACATTATGCTCCCCCTCGGACAAAGGGTCTCTGCCCCTCTGTCTCTGCAGCTGGCTGCAGCGTGCTGGCTTGTGGCCGTGTTGTTCCACTTTATCCATTCCCTCCACGCCTGCTATACCAGGATGCAGGGCACAGTCTGTGTCTTCTCCAGACTGTGGCCTTGAGTTTTGAGTTCTGCGAACAAGCAGGAGGGGCCTCACCGCTCCGATTTCCCTGTGTGGTTTAGCAACCTGGTGTCCCACCAAGTAATAACCCACTGTCTTTTGTTCTTCCTCCCCAGCTGTCAGACATGGTGAGTGATCTTCCTTTACCGCTCGATTTACTCAAGCTCCAACGCGTCACCCATCTGGAAGCTGAGTTCG
>JAQQSO010006910.1:0-10999 GCA_028658305.1 Pachyuromys duprasi
GTGGAGTGTTGAAGTCTCCCACTATTAGGCTGTTGGGATCAATGTGTGATTTCAGTTTTAAGATTGTTTGATTTACATATGTAGGTGGTCTTGTATTTGGGGCATAAATGTTCAAAATTGTGATGTCCTCCTGTTGGAATTTTCCTTTGATGAGAAGGAAGTGCCCCTCCTCATCTTTCTTGATTAACTTTGGTTGAAAGTCTATTTTATTACATACTAGGATTGCTACCCCAGCTTGTTTTCTGGGTCCATTTGCTTGGAAAATATTTTTCCAGCCCTTTACTCTGAGGTAGTGTTTATCTTTGTTGCATAGGTGTGTTTCTTGGATGCAGCAGAATGTTGGATCCTGTTTCCGTAGCCATTCTGTTAGTCTGAGTCTTTTTATTGGAGAGTTGAGTCCATTGATGTTGGTTGATAATAGTGACCAATGACAGTTAGTTCCTTTTATTGTGGAGATGGTGGTCTTACTGTGTTTCATTGCTCTTTTGTTGTTGTTGTCATTGGGAAATTATCTGTATCCTATATTTTCTTTGGTGTAGTTGCGTTCATTGGACTGAAGTTTTCCTTTAATACCTTCTGTAGGCCTGGGTTGCTATGTAGTTATTGCTTAAATTTTGTTTTATCATGGAAAGTTTTGTCTTCTCCATCTATGTTGATTAAAAGCTTTGCTGGGTATAGTAGTCTTGGTTGGCATCTGTGTTCCCTTAAAGACTGCATGACTTCTGCCCAGGCCCTTCTGGCTTTCATATTTTCTGATGAGAAGTCTGGTGTGATTCTGATCAGTCTACCTTCATATCTTACTTGACCCTTTTCTTTGCTGCCTTTAAAATTTTTATTTTTTTTGTAGGTTTAGTGTTTTGACTATGATGTGATGAGAGGTATTTCTTTTTTAGTCTAGTCTATTTGGTGTTCTGTAGGCTTCTTGTATGTTTATGGACAATTCTTTTTTTAAGTTGGGAAAATTTTCTTCTATGATTTTCTTAAAAATCATAGTGTCCTGATTTTTGTTGTGTGAGTTCTTACTTTGACCTTTGGCCATTTGTTTATATATAATCAAGGAGCTGTTTGTGCTTTGAGGCTGAACTTCAGACTGGAACTGTCAATCTCTTGTGTCTGGAGTATTCTTCAAGAAGATCAGGGGGTTCCAGTGGTTTGATACTGTGTGTCGTTGCCTCAGTTGAACTCTGTTGCGGGATCTGTATGCCTGGCTTTGTGTTCTCTGCTAGAAACTATGAGCACCGCAGGCTGGGCACCCCTCTGGTCTGGAGGCTTGACTCCTCACTCTGTGTCAGAGGCTGAGTGTTCTGGTTTGAGATGGCAGCTGGGGGCGCAGCTCTGATCTGGAGGCTCTGAGCTCTGACCTGGGCTTGCTGCAAAGGGCTCCCCTTTGGTCTGGAGACTTAGCACCTCCTTCTCTGCCAGGGGATGTGCACCATGGTCTGAGATGGTATTTGTGGGCCCCTCAGTCTGACCTGATATTATGTGTTCCGGTCCGGGGTGGCGGGTAGCGCTGCCAAGGGGAACGTTCCCACCCAATGGAGCCAGATCTGGGGATTGGAATCTGGGGCCTTCTCAGACTTGCCTGGGGACACACACACAGTCTGGGGTGGTAGCCAGCGGAGCCGAGCTGAGTACGCCCGCCAGATGCAGGCCGGTCCGGAATGGTACCCAGGGTACTCTCAGTCTGGTGTGGGGACACATACATGGTCTGGGGGGGGGGGGGTTGTCAACTGGAATGGTGCCCAGGGCCTTCTCAGTCTGGCCTGGAGTCTGTGTGACCCAGTCTGGAATGGCAGCTTTTGGTGCCCAGGGTGGTTGCTCGTTCAGATCAGGGCTGTGGGCAGCTGGTCACCTGGAGTTTTTCCAGGGAATAACTGGGTGTCCCTAGGATTTTCCCACTTGATTTCCTCACCATAGGAATTCTGCTCACCTGGCAATCCCAAATGCTATTGTTTTAGGTCTCAGATTTCAGTCTCCTGGTGACTGCATTGTCACTGTTGTCCTACTTCTCAGACACAGTGTGCTCTAGTGGCAGCCATCTTGGATCTCTGCCCATGAGTAACTTTTCTATAAATAGAAGTGAAACAATGGAGATTATTAAAATTGTTAATTATAATTATTGATAAAGGGTACTTGGGATGTTTTTGAAATTCTACAAGAGTCACACCTCCTTCCTCCCACTATGCTCTGTGTGTGTTTAAAAATAGTACTATATATATATATATATATATATATATATATATATATTGCATAAAATTTTTAAAAAGATAATCAAATATTTTTAAAAAGGGACAGTCTTTGTTTAACCATCCTTAAGCAGAAATACATGTTAAAGTTGTTAATGTGACACATACTAGATATATTAGACATATTCTAGATATTTAGTACATATTTAAAATCATTTTAATAATGCCTTATATAGTTTATGTAAGAATTTTTCTGCCTGTTACTTTCTTATGAGTAAACATTAGAACAAAAAACTGAAATTTTATCATAAATATTTTTAGGAATACTCCCTGTAATAGTCCACTGTATATCTATCATGAAATTTATGATTTAGCCAGAGAATAATGTTAGGAAGTAAATCATAAAAGTAGAGATGTGAAGGAGAGTAGATGATTGTTAACAGAAAATTAAAAAGTTTATCTATAACTAAAAGATAATCCAATGGGAATTTGTGGTTTTTATTCTATTTTTATGTTTTATGTTTTTTCTTTCATTTATTTTATTTCTTTTTTTTATTACACTATATCCTAGCTGTAGTTCCCTCCTCATTTCCTCCCCGACTGACCCTCCTTACCTCCCTTTTCTTCCCTTATGCTTATGCCCCTACCATAGTCCACTTATAGGGGAGGACCTTCAGCCCTTCCATCTGACCCTATCAGGTCTCATCAGGACTGGTTGCATTGTCTTCCTCTGTGGCCTGGTAAGGCTGCTCCCCCAAGAAGGAGGTGATCAAAGAGCAGGCCTGTACTCTGTTTTCTCCTTCTTCAGATGTCTATCCTGTTTGCCCTTCTGAATGGGAATCAAGCATCTTACCCAGAGTCATCCTTCTTCTGAGCTTCTTTAGGCATACAGATTTTAGTATTATCTAATATCCATTAAGTGAGTAACTAGCATGTATGTTTTTCTTCTTCTGGGTTACCTCACTTAAGATGATCTTTTCTAGTTCCTACTATTTGAATGAAAATTTCATGATTTCCTTTTTTTCGTTCCTGAGTAGTAAGTATTCCATTGTGTAAATGTGCCACAATTTTTGTATCCATTCCTCCATTGAGGGACATCTGGGTTGTTTACAGATCCTGGCTACTACAAATGAAGCTGCTACGAACTTGGTTGAGCAAATGTCCTTGTTTTATACTTGAGCATCTTTTGGATATATACCTAGGAGTACTATAGCTAGATCTTGAGGAAGCACTATTCCTAATTGACTGAGAAAGCACCAGATTGATTTCCAAAGTGGTTATACAAGTTTATATTACCACCAGCAGTGGAGGAGGGTTCCCCTTTCTCCACATCCTCTCCAGCATGTGTTGTGACTTGAGTTTTTGATCTTAGCCATTCTGATGGGTGTAAGGTGGAATTTCAGGGTCGTTTTGATTTGCATTTTCCTGATGTCAAAGGATGTTGAACATTTCTTTAAATGTTTCTCTGTGATGTGATATTGAGAATTCTCTGTTTAGGCCTGTACCCCATTTTTTTAACTGAATTACGTGATTTGTTGCTGTTTAACTTCTTCAGTTATTTATATGTTCTGGATATTAGCTCTCTGGAAGAATAAGTGGGGAAGAGCCTTGAACTCACTGGCACAGGAGACTACTTCCTGAAGAGAACACCAACAGCACAGGCTCTAAGACCAACAATCAATAAATGGGACCTCATGAGACTGAAAAGCTTCTGTAAAGCAAAGGACACTATCGTCAGAGTGAAACGACAGCCTACAGACTGGGAAAGGACCTTTACCAAGCCTATATCTGACAGTGTTTCTTATTTTTTAGTTTTTATTCACTTTACATCCTTGTTGTATTCCCATCCCTCCTCCTCTCACTGTCCCACCCTCCTGCATTCCTAGGCCCCTTTCCCTCATAAAAGGGAGCTTCTGTTCAAGTACTTCAGCTCATCATGTTGCATCAAGTTGGAACATGTCTTCTTGCCCTGTGGCCTGGCAAGGCATTCCCCCAGGAGGAAGTTATCAGAAAGCTGACAAGTGAGTCCATGTCCAATGTAGTTCCCATTTCCTTTACTAGAAGACCCACCTTAAGCCTAAGCTGCCCATCTGTTACATCTTTCTTGGGGGCCTAGATGCAGTTTATGCTTGGCCCTTGGTTGATGCTTCAGTCTCAGCAAGCCCCTCTAGGCCTTGGTTAGTTGGCTGTGTTGTTTTTCTTGTGAAGATCCTGTCACCTCTGGGTTCTTTTCTCTTTCCTTCCACTTTTCCACAAGACACTCTACTCCTCACCCAATGTTTGGCAGCAAGTCTCAGTATCTGTTTTGAGGTGCTGCTGAGTAGAGCCTTTCAGAAGACAACTCTTTCAGGCTCCTCTCTGCAAGCTTAGCAAAGTATCATTCATAGTGTCAGGAACTGGCACTCTGATAGGATGGGTCTTTGGTTGGGCCAGGCACTAGCTGGACATTCCCTCACTCTCCATTCTATCAGCTCTATCTTTTCCTCTGAACATCTTTCAGGCAGGGTAAATTTTGGGTCAAAGCTTTGGAGTTCCACCCCCCTCTGCTAGGAGACTAGTCTAGTTAGAGGTTGTCCTCTTCAGTCTCTATGGTCACTGCTTGTGTCCCTCTTATATCCTCCCAAGAGCCTACCCTGACTTAGTTCTCCAGCTTGTTGAAGAGATGCGCCACACACTCTGTTTATCTTTTCTCTATAGGCCTTCCAATGAGACATTTGATGACGGCGGGTACATGTGATATGTTTGAAACTCCATGAGAAAAAGACCAGCTGTTGAAAATAGGATCAGTAGAGTGGACATGGAAAAAAAATACCAAGAAAGGACCTGGAAGAGCAGTGATGAGGATACAGCACTGCTCCAGAAAGGACATCTGATCAGCAGTGCAGTCTGGAATGGATCTGTAGAGAGACAGGATTAGACTGTACACACATTTGAATGCAGTTCTCAAGCCTTAGGTGTCAAATTTAATTCTAGCTGCAGAAAAAGTGACTTTGTGCCTGAATTCTTAAATGTCTTCTTAACCACCAGTAAAATACTACATTCAATAGCTTTCTAATTTAATCTTTACCTGACTGATTGTAGGGGGGAAAGTGTAAATTATGGAGATAATAAATTCAATGCAATTACTGAACTCCCAAAAAGTATCCAAGTTATAGGCAAAAATGAAATAGAATTAATTCTAACTTAAGGTATATGAATGTGTCCATTCCAAACTTGCTACAGCCAATGGTCACAATAACTAAAGTCTTTTGTCTGCAAAATTTCAATCACTTTAGGAATTTTATAAATCTTCTCATAGCAGAACTTGATGCAGTCCCTGGAGCCTCTTTCCTGAAACATGAGGCTGCAGCTACCATCACAGATCCAGTGATCCAGAGTCAGAGATGCTTCATGGATCTCTGTCTATCTGTCTGTCTGCCTCTGTCTCTCTCTCATTTTCTCTTTCTCTTGTTTGCTCCATTTAACTCTCTCCTTTTCTGTACCTATCTTTCCCCTCTCTCTTTTTCTCTCTTTCCGCTATTTCTCTAGCTGTATATCTCTGTCTGTGTGTGTGTGTATGTGAATGACCAGCATGTGTACTCACTTGCACGTACATGTGCTTGGTTGTATGGTCTCACTATGACACAGGAATATCTTGAAGTATTGAACATATTAGCTGTAGGGATCCTTCAACCTTAGCATCCATAGTATAAGCCTGTGTCCCAATACTCTCCTGTTTTCTCAATTTTTATATATTATTTTATATATATATTATTGTGAAAATAAAGAATGAACAATTAAAAGTCACTTCTCTATCACCTTATTCTGTGTAATATGGAAATACTTGTGAAACTAAGGACAAACAGACTAACAGCTGCATAATAATCCATCTTATTATCAATTACACCATTCTAAAACAAGAATCAAAATCCACAGTTTGATTTCTGTTGCAATTTCAGCTTGTTTCTAATAAGTTGTTGACATCTGTTTCAGAAACAGAGACCTATGTGAGAAAGTAAGCCAATGTGGTCTTTGCAAACAAGTGGAATATTTCCTATACATGGTGTCAGTGACTCTGAACTTGCAAAAATGAAAGAGATGGGAATAGTGGCCTTGTATGCAAATACTAATCCTGTGATGCTACCAATGCATGAAGGCTTCATTTTTGTGTAACATCTATACACACACACACACACACACACACACACACACACACACGGAGGTGTGGTGACTCTGGTTGTTTGGAAAGTTATATGATTATGATTGCTGCTAAACAGTGTTGATTATTTGCAGCCAGGGATCATAGCAGTGTACTTGACAAAGTACTGCAAAAGGTCAGAGAATGAATGTAGGTAGAGTAGATGTTGAAATGTGGCCCTAAAAGGCATAAATCACAGGCGACATATACCTAATAAGGTGAGCTCGTGTGTCTGCTGGAGAATTCTAAGAGGAAACATTTTCATGTTCTGAAATCCTGGAGGGTATAAATTCAATGTTTGGAGCATAGTGTCTAGCACCTGTCAGGCACAGTTGCCTACATCTAAACAATTGTTTGAATTATGACATTGTAAAGACATTTTCCTATGTTTTCTGGCAAAAGTTTGAGGCAAGGATAGGAACATAATGTTTTGTTTATAAGTGTCTATTTGTTATAGTTAGATATTCTACTCTTTTCACTGTTATATCAGCTGTAATTTCTAACTCTTCATCTAGTAAAAAAAATTAATTCCCATTATGCAAATGGAGAGACTGAACCACAGGAAGGTTAAATTCTTTTGTTCAGTGACACAAGAAATGGTCACTCTTGATATTTGAAAAAATTATTTTTCTTGCCATCACGTTGTTTCCTTGGTCTGAAATATTACTCTTTCTGATCTAGCACACCCTACTCAAACCAACTCCAATTTATGATTCCATCTTGGGAATCATACAAAGTAGTTCACACAAGTTGAAAGCTGCAAGAATTGTATATCTTATTTTGTTCATATATTATCCAAGACTTAACTATTATGTCATTTTGTACCCTCTGGTTCTGCTGTCTTTTTCCTTGTTTTTCTAATTACACACATAGTGACTTTATGCACGTGTTTCTACCTTCCAAAAGAAAAAAAAAGAAATATTCCTCATTATTGTTTATTCTACTATATTAAACTTCAAACCATCCTAACCCAATACTTATAAATAAGCTTGGATTTAATTTTCTAGCAACAGTAAATATATTGCTTTCAAAATTAACAACAAAACACACTTTCATTTTCTAAGCTTTTTCTAGAAAGTGACTACATTACAAAATTTGTATTATAGATGGATTCTTCTTGCTATCTTGTGTTTGCAACGTCTCAACTGAGATAACATGTTTAATCCAAACTATGAGTATAGTATTTTATAGTGGAGGAGGGTGGAAGATATGACATTGAGATGCTTGGTTTTGTGTGTGTGTGTGTGTGTGTGTGAGAGAGAGACATAATTAGGTGGGAACAGTATATAGAGGCCATTTAGAAGGCAGACCATGGTGAGTGACTCTTCACAATGGTCCCCAAGGTCTCACTGTTGGTAAGCATAAGTCAAATGATTTGAATCTTACTTTAAATATAAGAAAAAAATGGAAGAAGAAGGCACGCAACAAACTGAGCTCTGTTTAGGGCTCACAATAAATAGTTGGTCATATCGTGAGTTTAAAAAAGAGATAAACAAAAGCAATTGTGCAAATAATTAAAAGCAAGAAAGAAATGAAAACAAAACATTCTTATTGCTCTTATTTGGAAAAACATTCTGTCACATGGATAGATAAAAGCAGCCATGGCTCTTTGACTTTCCCCTCATCCCCAAGGGAGGAGCAGTCTTGCTAGGTCACAGAGAGGGACATTGCAGCCAGTCCTGAAGATACCTGATAAATCAGGGTCAGAAGGAAGGGGAGTGGACTTGGAAAGGGGCAGGAAGGGGATGAGGGAGGGAGCGTGGAATGAAAGGGAAGGAGGGGGCAGACTACGGCTGGGGTACAAAGTTAATAAACTGTAACTAATATTAAAAAATAAAAATTTAATTAAAAATAAAATAAAATAAAATAAAAGCAGTCATGACAAATGCCTAACAAGAAATACTATCAGGAGTGGGGACTGTGTTTGTCTACGAAAACTGATGAAGCTAGAGAAGTTGGGAAACAAGATTACAGAAGAGATTGTGCCATGAGGCTTAAGGAAATCAGCCACCTCCGCAGCTTTCAAGTAAGGGGAAACAGGGAGTTAAGGAATACAGACATGCCAACCAGTATTCAAGAAAGTGACTCTGGGTCAAGGAGTTTAGTTGCATATAGCTTTCAAATACAGGTGACACCGTGAGCTCTTCTGTAGAAGCTGCAACAATGAGAAATCAGCTAGTGGCACCCAAAACAGCCTTGTCTGAGAAGGACTCTAAGAACTGGTGTTGGCAGTGAGAAGTCATTGCTTACTGATGAAACTCCAAGGGATAGAGTGGTCTCTTATGTCACAATGGAGGTAGTGACTTCATATCAAAGCCAGTGCTTAATATCATGACTCATGACACATTTAAAACTATGATAGAACCACTCTGCTTGTGCATCAATAAAGCCTAGATGGCAGATCATCTGTTTGTAATATAGATTACCAAATATCTGGTAATCTCAAAGATTAGATTTGAGACACTGCTGTTGTTTTAAACAAATGAGCACTAATTAAAAACATACCTGATTTTATAAGAACCTTTGCTAAGATGCAGAATGGGGTCATTGCCTTCATGCCTTCTTACAGGATCAAGGAATTATTTTAATTTTTATGACTTAGTATATAATAAATACATTTCATAAATCTGGTGTTGCTGTAATGATTCTTCTGAAAGTCTTCTGGAAAGGGGTCACCCTTCAAAGACATTTGGAGTCAGTGTGATTTGTAGCATGGAGGTCAAAGTAGTAACCTTAAGAAAACTTTGAAAAAGGATGATTCCAGTCCCCCTGCAGGACTTTATAAGCTCAAGATACCTGTGGTGGAAGCAAATGTGGCTATAGTGTAGATCACAAGTTTTAAAAGAGAAACTTGTACTGAAACTTTTGTGATGTGATAAATTTTAGTTGAGGACAAATTACTTCAGTACTAATTCTTGTTTTAAAAAAAAGGTGTTACTATAAACAGTGTGCAGTCCTACTGAAAAGGCAGAAAGACACTATACAAATGACCACAAAGGATGGAGAAAATATATGATCTTTGTTCCCAAAGCACTGGATGAATTGCAGAGAACTGAAACAATTTCCAAAAACATTCCACTGCAGGAAATGGGATGTAAGAGAACACAGCAGGGTGAAGGGAGATAGTCACAAAGGAAAGAAACAGACAGTGCTGGGAACACCATTGCCAATGCTATCAGTAATCCAGGCCTCCTCACCCTTCATTCCTCCCATAAGACTCACCCCAACCAATTACCATCCATCAACACTGAAGCTACACCTTCCACCAGGACACAGCTCACTGCTTACTGAATGCTCAGTTACTATCAACATTTCTATCAAATATTTTAAATTAAACCATGAAAATTCGTTTAGGAAGTAATGTCACTGCAGTTAATAGTGCAGTTAACAGTGTATTTTAAATATGACATAGTCTGGGAGATGGTAAAAAATTTAAGATTTATAACTCTTACATTTTCTGTTATGTTCTGATATCAAATTCACAATACATTTAACATTTTCCAGATGAAAATGATAGTTTTGACATAAAATATTATTAGCATTAAAAAACTGCCAGAGTTGTGAGAATTTTTTCTTGTTTTCTTTTTCTTTTTTGGAAACTGCTTTTCTGTCTCACATATTACATCCTGAATATGGTTTTCCTTCCTCTACTTCCTACAGTTCTCCTCACCACTCCTTCCATTTGATCTAACCCCTTTCTCTTCCTCATTAGAAAACCACAGGCTTCTATGGAATAAAATAAAGCAAACAAGAACACTTTTGGATTAGACAAAACAAACAAAAGGAAAAGGGCCCAGAAGAAGGCACAAGAAACAGAGACTCCAGGAACTAACTTGAAAGCCATAACATATATGCAAAAAAAAAAAACCTTTATGGCAAAAAGGAAGAATAAATACATGAATAAAATTAAAATAAAATAATCAGATATTTTTTTAAATTTAAAAACTAAAAGCCCTAACATACTGAGTCAAGAAAACTCCACAGACTCAATTGAGTTCATTTTCTGTTAGCCATCAATGGCTGCGTATGCAATGTATCCTTAAGAGTTGTGTGTTTTCCACCTAGAGAGGATATACAGGAAGGAGGACCCAGGTTGGTATGATCAATGCTTGTTTGGATGAACAAATGGGATGGACATTGAGTGGAGGAGAAAACAAGCAACAGGACAGGAGAATGCAAGGGAGGACCTCTGGGGGGGTCAATGTAGCGATGTATCAGAGCAGATATTAAGACTCGCGATCAAGACTTTGGCAGAGGGTGAGAAGTAATGATAGATCTGGGGGAGGTTGGTGAGACTTGGGGAGAACAAGAGCTCCACAAAGACCAAACTGAGCAGGGCATAGGGGTCTTGTATGAGACGGTTTCTATAATCATGGACCATGTGTGGATATGGCCTGGAACTCCCGCTCAGTTGGGGCCCATGATAGCTCAGTGTAGGACTGAAGACCCTAGTGAGGGAAACAGGGACTGTTTCAGTCATGATCTTGATGGCTGACTCTTTGACCCTCCCCCATACAAGCCAGGGAGTGACAGACTGGCTAGATCCCAGGGGAGGGCATTGCAGCCAGCCCTGAGGAGACAGGATGAGCTGGGTTTGGATGGAAGGGGAGGAGGTCCTCCCCTGTTGGTGGACTTG
>JAQQSO010006911.1:0-10999 GCA_028658305.1 Pachyuromys duprasi
TTTCTCCTCCTTAGAGGGGTCTGATTCCTTAATTTTCCTTTTACGGGCCCCTAAATGTTTATTTCGCTCTGTTTCTGACATGCTGTCTTGTAACTCTCCTAAAACTGCTTCCCCTTCTAACTTGGCTGATTGGCATTTGGAGTCCTGCAGGCAGGAACGAACTAGCTTCCATAATGGTTTTGTTCCATCCCTAAGCTTCCCATTAACCTGTTCACGTTCCAAGTCCTTTTCAAGTTTGTCCCAGGCACCCAACGAGAGGTTCCCTGAGACAGCAAACCAGGGGGCGACTCGATCTATCTCTTTGACAAACCCTTCCAGAATTTTGGTGGAAACAGTTTGGTGTATAGCAGTTTGGAGAGACCAGAGAGGCAGTAAGTGTCACAGTTTGGAGGTAAGAGGCAGAGAAAAATGCTTCAAGGTGCAGGAGCTTGAAGGAGAGTGCTGGTTGTGTTTGCTATTGACAGAGATTGGTATATCCCCCAAATACCCACTGACCCTAACAGCTTGGAGAAGTAAAGGGGTTTGTGACCTTCTCTCCACTATTATCTCTCCTACTTAGGTTGGGAGGTTGGAAGGGACTAAAGACCTCAAGTAAACTAGAGCTTTAAAAATGAGCGCTATGTTGGGGAATATTTGAGATACACACAATATATTCTGATCATTGTTTTCCATCTCCCAACTACTCCCAGATCCATCCACAACTCCACAACCTTTCTTTATCACTCAGTAGGCTCAAACAGGTAAATAAAAGCAATAAAACCAACAGAAAAAAAAACATTATTAAAAAAAAATAGGAGAAGCAAGACACGTAATATACTAAGATCATAATATATTAGTAAAAACCCATAAGGAAAAGAAAAGTAAGCAAAACAATAATATGAGGCAAAAAGTTTATATTATGAGAAAAAAAGTTGAGAAAAATACAATAGAGTTTGTTTTGTGGATGATCTACTGATTGGGCTAAGAGCCCTTTAAGTGTGGTTAATATTTCTAGTGAGACTCCACAGGACAGAATTAACCTATTTTTTTATTATGTATAACGTTTGTCTTCATAATTATTCCAAATTCTCAGAGACATTGAAGTATTGTTTCAGTGTTCTCTTAACTTATTTCCTTCTCTTTCCTACTAACTACTTTGCAGGTCTATCCTTCTGATATGCTGTACATGATCACCACTGCCAAGAGCCACTTGCCTGACCTTTATACCTAAACTGAAATATAATGAACTACATCCCATTTCAGGTGCATGGCCTATCTGGTAGTTCTGGATTTTGTGATATAGTCACTGCTTAATTTTGCATCTTTCATCCAGTTTTTGGAAGACTATCTCCATGCCACTAAAAACTGCTTTATATCATGTCAGTTTGGATTTTCTACTAATCAAAATTTGCAAGAGAAATGAATAAATTGGATAGAAATAGCTCCTTTGTGCAACCAATTCAGTCAAGGAGAAACTGGAATGGGATAAATAACCTGTGAAAAATTTCAAACACAGATAGAGCTAGGTCTATCTGTATGGTTCCCTGTTCAGGCAAGAGAAAAAAAATAACTAAATGTTGCTGTCCATTAGCCCCAGACTATAGGTTTCAGTTAGAAGCATTTTTAGCTTAGGAAAATTTACTACCTACATCCCAGGAAGTCACACAGGTAAACTGAGGCTCTCCTTCCTATTAAAGTGCTCCTAGCAGCTTAGAAAAAAAATCCATTATGAAAAAACACCGTGGAAAAGTATGGCATCATAAAATTTTTTCCCTCATTATACTAATCACCCACATACTTATTCTTATATAAATCTCAGATGCAGCAGCTTTCAGGGACAAAGAGGTAAATCTATGATGTGCATTTACAAAAATGAAAACAGCATAGGGACTAGAGAGATGCCTCAGCTGTGGAGGAATTTTACTTCACCAATATGTCTGCTCACATCCAAAGGCCTTCTCGGTCTGTGTGATCTGGCTGGAATGCAAACATGCTCTTAGTACATACCTTTAATACCAAACAACAACAAAGGTAAAGTTAGTTTGTAGAAGGGAACACGCATATTTGAAAATGATGTCTAATGGAGAGCCAGACAAAGTGACTAATCAGAGAAAGGTTTGACAGAAGAGAATATGCCTAACTCTCATGAGAATAGGAAGAAAAGAGAGGAGACTAAAGAGAGTGCAGAGAGTGAAAAAGAGAGAGCACTTTTGCCAGAATAGTTTACAGAGGCAGTTTTCAAAGAGAAAAATTTAGACTCAAGTGAAGACAGAATGAATGAGCCAAAGAAGTAAAAGGAACCAGAAGATTAGAACACATTGCCAAAGTTCATATGGGGCCAAGCAGAGTAATTCAGCCAGAAGCTCAGAGAAGCCAGTTTGAATCAGTTAACTTGGAGAGGAGTTATAGCCAGACAGCTGAGTTGAACTGGCCAGCAAAGTTCAGAAAGAGCTTGCAAAGGTGAACTTATTTAGTAGTAAGTCTCAGAGGCTGAAATACTGTAGGCCTAGATTAGATTGTAAGTAGGCTAGAAACTTTACAATCTAGGTCTAGGTTAACAGAAAGAGGTAGTAAGCCTCTGACAATTACATCTGGTGAATAAAAGATGCTTTTACAGTGAGTGGTTAAGAGCACTTGTGGCTCTTTGAGCACCTCCAATGAGGGGGTAGGGGAAGCCTTACCAGGTCACAAAGCAAGACTATGAAAGACAGTCCCAATGAGACCTGATAGGCTAGGGTCAGATGAAAGGAAAGGAAGTCCTCCCCTATCAGTGGACTTGGGAAGTGCATGGGCAGAGATGGGGGAGGACAGGATTGGGAGGGGAAAAGGGTGAGAAGGGTGAGGCTACAGCTGGTATACAAAGTGAATACACTGTAACAAATTATGTATATATATGATAGATAAATAAATAAATAGATAAATAAGCACTTGTGCTTTTCAGGATTATCTGAGTTTGGTTACCAGCATCCATATCAGAGAGTTCACAAGCAATGGTAATTACAATCCCAGGAGTTCTTAAAACTTCTTCTGCAAGCACCAACACACATCTCTCTTTCTCTCTCTCTCTTTCTTTCTCTCTCTGTCACAATGTATAAGTTGGCTTAACATAAGTCTGTTTTAAAGAAAAAAAATATATTATGTGACATTTTTGTACCATAGAACTTATGCAACATTATTTGGGTCTTTTGACCTGAATAAATAAATGTTTTGTCATTTATCCTAAAGCTTTGTTTTCATGATGTAATTCTGTATTACTTAAATGCTATATTTGAATAAAAACCATTGTTCACATTTTCTAAAGAGATTTGCAGTGTGTAACAATTATTTTAAACATTTTAAATGTGTAAGTCCATCGTTGGGCTGTTATCATTTTGATTCATACAAGAATTGGAATTTAAATTCCCTGCTAAATCCACAATCTTAATTTCTCTTCAATAATCCAGAATGAATGTTAACTTATAAATAACAAAGTTTTCATGTGTTTTACAATACCTTCCCTGAAATTCAAAGAATGAAAAAAGCCTTTATTCCAGAATGATGCTTTTATATAGAACTTAATATGAAGTTACATAATTTTCTCCTTAGATATTTGTCATGCATAATACTCTAGCAAATAACTTGACAGAATACTGCACATGTACTTTTTATGAATTCTACAACTTTGCATTGAATTAAATTAGTTTCAAACTACACAAGAAAATGAAACTGTTTGAAACACAATGCCTATCATATTCACTTTAAATCCAAAAGAAACAAAACTTGCTCCTCTCATCCTTTCTCCTTTTTCGCTTCCTTCTTCCTTTTATATGCAGAGTAGAATTTTGTAACACATAAAATGTAGTATTTACTTAGATAGGCATCATCTGTTACCATCCCTAGACAAAACAAAGGAAGACCTCTCTGCTTCTCAAATTCCCCTGCCACACTCCTTTTCCATGCAGATGTGGCTATTTTGGCACAAATGCAACTTGGATATCCAACCATGAATAGTAAACATTACCAACCCTCTACCCTCTCCAAACCATGGTGCCACTACTGCAAAGCGCATATGCCATGAATACATCCATACGACTGCCTGCATTTCAGAAAAAGTCCTAAAATTCCCCGCAGAGAACTGGTCCAGGGCTAGACCCATCCTGAGAGTAATACTCAGTAGGACCATTGTGGACAGAGTTCAAAAACACATGACCCATGCAGGATGTCTCGGGGGGGGGGTAATTTGTGGGCAGCGCTGCTCATAAACTCCAGAACTATTGTGGTATAAATCCAACTGTGTAGGATTGCTGGTAGTGGATAACACTTGGCAAGAAATAAAGGGTGAGGAGCTCCAAAGAGTTCTTCAGGGTCTCCTGAACCTTGAAGACCCAATATAGTCCTTATTGTATTCAAAAGATCATGAAGCTGTTGGGGGTTGGTCTGGTTCTATTCAAATGCTGATTTCAATGCTTTGAGACTTGGTTACAGCCCTGTCATGAGTATTGTTATTAATTTTGAATGATCTCCTGTACCCATGTGATGAGAAGGAATGCTCCCTAATTATTCCTTATTAGGCGATTAAAAGGTCTATACCTAGGTAAGGCAGGAAGTAGATGTGGCTAAGGTCCACAGACTTTGGAGACAGAAGTATCTTGGGTAGAAGGAGACAGGTACTGGGACCGGAAAAGGAGGGAGGGGTGAGAGAGACCACCGTGGTTTAGCTTAGGAGAGGCACAAGGCCAGCATGGATGGAGGAAGCAGCCCAGATGAGAGAATATACAAGTATTTATGGAATTATGAATGGGAGGTAGCCTGGGATGGGGCTGGGAGGTAAAGGTAGTTTAGAGCTTTAGTATCTGCCCTGCCCCAGGTAAGATAAGGCTATTCTAAAATCTATCAGGTGTCTGTGTCTTTTATTGAGTGTGATAGTGGGCTAGTTATGCCACAGTAATAATTATAGGGCTACTAATAAGCATTATTAGAACACACCTATAAATTAAGCACACAAGAATCCAAAGACTTCTCTTAAATTTCAAAATGCATTAGTTTTAGGCTTGCTAAATTTTGGATGTTTTCTGTAATCCTCATATTTTTCCCGCTTATTATGAATTTGGATAGGAATGCTCCACGCCTCAGCACAAGTATTTTAGTAAGACATAATGTGATTAATCTCACAGAAAAATAGCTGGAAACAAATACTCATGATGAATTCTCCCCGAATTGTACCTATGCCTGACTCAGATATTTGACTAGATGAGAGCAGGAATGAGGACCCCTGCAGTTGCTGTAGTGGATGGAACACATCTTTTTTTTTTTAAGTAATTTATTTATTTTTATATTAATCACAGGTTATATACTTTGTATCCTAGCCGTAGCCCCCTCCCTCATTCCCTCCCACTCTCCCCATCCCTCTTTCATCTTCTCCCTGCCCCCCTCCAAGTCCACTGATAGGGGAGGACCTCCCCCACTTCCATCCGATCCTAGCTTACCATGTCTCTTCAGGGCTGGCTGCAATGTCCTCTTCTGGGATCTAGTTAGGCTGCTCCTCCCTCCAGGGAGGTGGGGTGGTGGTCAACAAGCCAGCCATTGAGTTCATGACCCAAATAGTCCCTGTTCCCCTTACTAGGGTACCCAGTTGGGTACTGAGCTACCATGGGCCACATCCGAGCAGGGGTTACAGTTTGTATCATCTTATATGTGAGAAGAATATACATTTTCAGGTTAGGTGTACACAGCTAATACTAGTATAGCTCCTAAATTTCAATTTTAAATTTTACCTCTATTTTGACATCAATGGTAAAGTCTGTATTGACATTCCTATGTCATGAAGGCATGTTTGTCATGAACTGATTGGGACCTGGTAATAGGAGAGGAAGTAGCTACTGAAGGTCCTTTACTCACCTCCGCTTGCCTCTCACGAGAATACAGAGCATGCATTGCCCCCATTTCCTTCTGTCCTCTCTATCATATGCAAAAACAGACTATTTTACCCAGAATGAAATAACTTCTGTAAGGCTCTAAACTTGCCAGATTATTATTATTTTTTAACCAGGACTACCCAGATAGCCGAACTCTAAGGCAACTGCTTCTTGTTCTATATAAATTATCTAGTTACAGATATGATATTTTCTTTTTTTCAGTTTATTATTTTTGTTTGTTTGTGTAAATTTATTCACTTTGTATCCTGGCTGTAGCCCCTTCCATCTCTTCCTAATTCTACCCACCTTCTCTTTTCTTCCCCTATGTTCCTTCCTTAGTTCACTTGATAGGGAAGGACCTCTTTCCTGTTCTATCTGATCCTAGCCTATCAAGTCTATCAGGGCTGGCTGCATCATCTTCCTCTGTGGCCTGGCAAGGTTGCATCCAGAAGGGGAGGTGATCAAAACCTGGCCACTGAGTTCATGTCAGAGACAGCCCCTGCTCCCCTTATTAGGGAGCTACTCAGAAACTGAGCTGCCTATGGGCTTCCTCTGAGCAAGGGTTTATTGGTTCTCTCCATGCATGGTCCTTGGTTGAGTATAGGTCTCTGCCCAGGTTTTCTGACTCCTTTGCTGTCCTTATGCAGTTGCTGTTCCTTCCAAGTCTTTCTATCTCCCTTTTCTTCCATAAGGTTTCCTGCACTCTGCCTAAAGTTTGGCTATGAGTCTCGGCATCAGTTTCAATACCGTGATGGGTAGAATCTTGCACTTATTCTTTATCTGGGCCTTTCCACACCATTATTTGAGTCCTTTCTCCAACCCCATGTGGTTTCTTCTCCACACTAACCCATCATTTCATCATCCTTCCTCCTCCCTACCTGTTTGTTTCTCTGATTCCCTGTCCTCATGAACCTTAACACACCTACCCTATTCTGCCCTGCCCAGGTATAGGCTATTTAATCAACCAGTCAGATATAATGACTTAGGTAAAAACAAAAAAAGTTTACAGAATAGGGATATGTTTATGCTGATCTTAAGGGATAGCATCAGAAAACCCCCTAACACTACCCTATGATAACTACTATTAGTATTTATGTATTTTCATGTAATGTTTTCCTATACTTCTATATCATTTGTATATATTTAATAGATAGGCTACTTCAATAAATATTAAAGCATAAAATAAAAATTCAATATTCCTTTAGAAATTAAGAAGTTTCAAATGATAACAACACAGAATTATTTAAATTGAAAGATATTTCCAAGTAACTGTACAGTTTTCATATTGACCTTAGTTTGTATAATGGTTGAGTACATGGAGTGTAATTGCTGAAGTTATGGAAGATGCCAATAATTTTGCAAAACTATTTATTATGGGCTAGAGAAATTGGTTAGCACCTAAAAGGATCTCCTGCTTCTTTGGAAGTACCCATGTAGACAGCACATAAACCATTTGAACTCTAGCTCTTGGATTTCTGACATCTTCTCTGGGAGCACCTCCACACTATGGGCATAATCTCACAGACATGCATGCACATAAAATAAAAGTAAACAAAAATTCAGTCATTGAGAAAAAGCAAGAATTATTTCAGCTTGGAAAGTATGACAAGAATGTTTTATCTTGCTTATCCAGAATATAATGTAGGATGATGTTAATAACTCAAACATATGCTCCTGATTACTGGAAAGAAAATAAACTTACAGCAAAATGCATATAGAAAAGGACAAATTAGAAATACAAACAAAATGTTATTTAAATGGGATAGTCCAATAATATGTTATTGATGATCACTACAAGAAGTAATAAATGATTACGTTACTAAAATTATTTCAAAAAAAACATGAAGCAAAGGAATATTTTAGCAAATTGGACATTAGAATTGCTAACATTCTCTTAATATATATTCATATACATCCTTTGCTGTTTATTATTTGATGCATGCACTTGCTTCATTAATTCAGGAATACTGATATATTGGAGACTGCTTCTGCAAATTGGACAAAAATGGGCTCATTGAAGATTACTGGTAATGCAGGTTTGGTTCTTCCCTTAAGAGATCTGGGATTAATGTCTCTTAAGATTGCTGTCACATACCTTGTAAGTAATCAGCAAACCTTGAATAATAAATACAGAAATATATTTGCGAGCTGTAGAAGATTTATTCTTCTTATATTTTTGACAACAGTGTGAATCACCTCTACTGATTAGTTTGTGAGTTTTGGTGGCTAATAACAGTCAACTTCTGATTATTTTCAATAATAGATGAAAATACAGATGTGAACAATTCAGAAGAAAAGACCATAAAAACAAATTTTTTTGCACGTTTTATATCCAGGTGTTCTTGTTTCTATTTATTTGTTAATATAATATTTTCTGTAGAAATACTAATATTATTAATATAGTAGAGATAAATATTGGTATAACTTAAAACTATACTATTATTATAATTAGTTAAATTTAAGAATTTCATAATTGATATAAGATTAAATAATATGCAATACTATACACGTATAAGCTACAATACATATAACATGCTTCATTATTATGAAATCAGTTGTTTTGTTGATTATCTATGCATGTGTTTATCTAGTTAAGACATTGATCTTACCACTTGTATTTTTTCTGATTAGAAGCAGTGTATTAACTTCATTGCGCGAAGACCTCCATATATATTTCTTGAATACACAAAGGGAATAATTAATGAAATAATTACTCAATAAATTTTAAGGAACTTACAACATTACTGAGGGAAAAAAAAGCACACAAATAAACTCCAGAGAAAAAGTAACAATATATAATCAAGTGCAAAAATATAGGTAATGACATCACAAAATATGTCATTAGCTTGAACCCAGAGAAATTCATTTTCAAATGTCTGGCTGTGAGTCTTTGCATCTGCTCTGCTCTCCTCTGCTTCCTGAGAAGTCTGCCTTTGAAGAAGCTGCAAAAAGTCATCAATCTCTGAGTATAGCAGAATATCATAAGAAATTTTTCATTAATTTTTGTTGTTGTTGTGGTGGTGGTGGTGGCCAATTGTGTTTTGTTCTACCCTAAGTCCCTGGAATATCTAGTCTCTGGTTCCTCACTGTCCAAGCAGTGTTGGCTCTACACCAAGTAAGACTCCCTTGGAGAAAGTTAACTTTCATTTGCAAGAGGCTATCAACTAGAACTAGGTTATGGTTATAGATGTAGCATGTGTCCACTTCCTTCACCCCTAGGACTTCACTGCTGACAACACATTTAGGCTCTTTGTACATTGCCATGATCTTTGTGAATTCCTATGTGCAGTTGCCCTGTTATATCTAGAAAGACTTCTTTCTTTCATATCCTCAACTAAAACTCTTTTCTTCTCCTATTCCAAACCCTTTACTGAACCCTGAGGAGAAGGATTTGGAAATATTCCTTTTAGGACTGAGTGCTCCAAGGTCTGTTACTCTCTGCATATTGCCTGTGTGCGATTATCTGTTTTTGCTTGTTTGTTTGTTTTAAATCTGCTGCAGGAGAAAGCTTTAAATGTCTAATAGGAAGCCCCCCCCCCAAAAACAACACTGGCTATTAGCAAGTATACTGATGGCTGTCAATACACAGTGAGGCTCTATTGCTAAAGACAGCACCTGTACAAGTTACTGAACACAGACAGTGAAGCTGGTAGCTACTTAGAGACTTCACCTATACAAACCACTATTCATGGTATTTAAAGGCACTTTGCATGCTACTAAAAGAGAAACATCAACCTAACTGCAAATGCATCATTCTAAAATGATGTTCTGCCTGTAATGCTGTTGCAGTAGTAACACAAAACTTGTGGGAGTTATGGCACACTTTATGAGACAACCTCATACTGAGTGCTAAAGGAACGTAGTGATATTTTTTCCTAATAACATTCTGCTGTACTCAGAGATCTGAGCCTTTGCTCAGCCATCTTGTGGTTTTCTTTCTTACTCAACACCATTTTCAAAGTACACTCATGTTGCACAAAGTTCTTTCTTGTATCTGGTGTGTATCACTATGCCATGTAATGGTTCTGAACCTTAATCCCTCACATTCTAGAATGCAGGAGGGTAAGTCCCTGAGCCTCTTAGTAAAGTCTTCTGATGCTCTTCAAGCTGTATTCCTTCCACAGTATAAAAACTGGAGAAAACTTCTATGACCTAAATATGTTACACAAATTTAATATGCTTAAATTCACTTGTGCTCTAGTGTATAACAGTTGAACTTTTGTGCAGATATAAAGTTACGAAGATGAAGCCTCCATTTATGACATCATACAGTAGTTTAAAGTTGAATAACATTTCTCAGTTGGCTTTTTCCACTATTTTGCTCATGAATGTACAATGCTGCTCTCCCCTGGAGAATAGAATAACAAAGCAATATCTGAGAAGAGCACAGCAAGAGTTTAGTTTATATAGAACCTATAAGTCACTTTATCTTTGAACATTGCATCTTTAAAACTGTGAGGCATAAATTATTATTCACAAACTTCTTAGTCTATTGTGGTTTGTTGTAATAGAGGAAGTATATTAAACCATGGTTTTACTATTCAATGTAATCTATACCATCTTGTTACTTTCTTCTAGCTCCCTAAGATGGAGAGGATTTATATTCAAAAAATTTAAGGAAATGTGTAATATTACATACATTCCTGGGTCATGCTAGTTTTACTCCTCAAGCTAAAACATGCTTCATCTATAAGCAGGGAGTGAGAGTGATGTGCAAGTGTACACACTTAAGAATCCACCCTTTTAGTGAAAAATCTTCATTCAACATTAGAAAGAGTATGATGGGATTTCTGATGATCCAGAGAAGAAAAAATAATGCTCAGCGGAAAATGATGGAAGAAGTGTATTATTGCTTTATTGTAAAATTTTATATTTAAAATACATTCATAAACACATAAGCATGTGCTTGATAAATTTACATTATACTCACAATAAAATTAAATATTGAACATGCATATTTTTTATTTATTTTTGTTCTTTTTTTAAATTTATTTATTTTTATTTCAATCACAGGTTAGGTTCTTTGAATCCCAGGCATAGCCCCCTCCCTCAGTCCCTCCTACCCTCCCACTCCCTCCCTCAACTCCCTCCTCCCCACCCCCTCCAAGTCCACCAACAGGGGAGGA
>JAQQSO010006912.1:0-10997 GCA_028658305.1 Pachyuromys duprasi
GTTTTTCTTAGAGCCTGAATACTTCAATTTTTTATTTCTTTTCTACTGTATTATGTTGATTATTACAGAATAACAGCTAAATTACTTCTAAACTATTCTCAGTCATCATCCACTTGCTGAATGACATTGTGGTAGTGTATTGCTGCTGTTATAACCATGACTTAGGCACTTCATTAACTAAAGGATGATCATAAGCTCAAACTAGATACTTTATATAATGGTGTCTCACTATCCTGGCAATCAACCCAAACATCTCTTTTGACCAACAAAGAAATGGGTTGAGTAATATACTTAGGTTAGAAATCTAAAAAATGAATAGAGCAAGATTGTAACTTAAATATGCCTATTTCCATGTCTGTGTCTTTACACTATTCTGACCAGATGCTATTAAGTACTTTTAAAACTTATTCCATAGAAGAGGACAATAAACAAAATATAAAGTTTAGGGACAGACAGATGGTTCATCAAGACAGTTACTACAAAACTTGAGTTGGATCCCTGAAATCCATGTAAAGGTAGGAGATGCCTGACTCCACAACGCTGACACAACATGTCCTTCAGAGTGACATATGTCCCACACACAGTATGTGCACCTATGCCTTCCTACATGTCTTCCACAGCTAGCTAACAAGTACATTTGGTGTGACAAAAGATGAAATTATATAAAGGTTAAAAAGGTAAGTTTGAGAGCTATCAAAAGCAGTCCTAACTTCCAATCAATTGCACTTTAGATTTAACTCTTAATCTCGAGACAGGATTAAACCAAAGCTAATCTTAAAAATAAGATATTCTTTATGGGTTATAGACATATAGCTACCATGTCCAGTTTATGGTCTTTTAAATTCCAATGTGGATAAAAAATATTAAAATTTTTATGTGCATTCAATTACAGAAAAAGAAGAATCCAAGTCTTGTCCCATTCTAACATCACATAATAGTAATGTTTTTTAACCAGAAAGTCATCACTTAAATGATTTACGCTTTCATCATTTGTCTCTAAACATAGATACCGTACATTAGCATCCAATTTTTAAAAAATAAGCACAAAGGTTAATTTTTTTTCAAAAGATGAAAAAAAAAACACATAACTGCAAGATTGGAGGTTTTTCTTTTTTCCAGTGGTAGAATGTGTACTTATCATGTACAAAGCCCTAGATTTGGGCTAAGGGAAAACAAAACAAACAACCACAATATCCCCCCAAAAGAAAAAAAAAAAGCCACTTTGCTCTCACATCAAAGTGAGATCTTTTTCTAATGAAACATAGTGATCCACAGCGCAGGATATCCTATGTTACACACAGGAAAGTATTACATTTCACATTTTTTTCTACTATTTCCATTTTCTGAAAAGGAATTCTGTTAATTCTGAATACAGAGCAACCATTATCTCGCATTCTCCAGGGACACTTTATTCATCCCCGAAACATCTGTGTTCACTATTTCACGTATGAGGCAGTTTCCTTACCAAATAAAATCAAGTTTCAAAGGATTCAAGAAAAATGAAAATTAATTTCAGAATACCAATTACTGTTGTCTGGCACCTTGTTTTGTTTTTCTTTTTCTCTCTTGGACAGGTTCTTCTCAGCATGTGACCCATGCTCATCTTAGTCACAGAGTCTTACTCTATGGCAGCCAGCCTGCTCATGAACTCCTGGGCCCCGGCGGCCCCCCTGTCCCACTAACCCCTGTCCCCCTGTCTCCATATGTCTCCTCCATATGCAGACTGCAGGGGCACAACCAGCTCAACTACAAGAAATAGGACTTTAGGCTCTCTGTCTCTAAAGTCATCAGATCTAGCCTTGGCTTTCTAACAGTCTCTAAATTCTCAAAAAGATAAAAATATTCCTATGACTATTTCCTCTGATAGTAAGTTACTTTAAAATAGGGATGAGAGGGCTTAACTTTTGAATGTGCTCAAAATATAAACAAAGTTTAGCATGCTTTCTGTTTATTTTTAAATACTTGCTCCAGACAAAAATTAAAAATAATAATTTTTAAAAAGAGGCTATTTGTGATCCCAGCACTCGGGAGGCAGAGGCAGGTGGATCTCTGAGTCTGAGACCAACCTGGTGTGCAAAGTGAGTCCAGGACAGTCAAGGCTACATGGAGAAACCCTGTCTTGGAAAAAAGAAAGGAAGGAAGGAAAGAAGGACGGACGGATGGACGGACAAGACTATTTTGTTTACATTTATAATGAAAGCCATTAGAGCAGAAATGAGCTGGGTATGGTGGTGTATATCTTTAGTCCCAACACTTCTTGCAGGAAGACCAGAAGTTCAAGGCAAGCCTGGGTTACATATGTTGTGTAGCAATTTCCTCCCAATTCAAACAGTCCATCCTGCAAGGAAGCCCCTTAAGACTCCGTTCTAAAGCTGTATCTTTAAGGCTCAAGAAGTAAATGACTCACAAATCTCAGGAAGTCCCTGAAATTTGCCATATGTATCACCTTTCTAACTATAAGGTTAAACAAACAGTAAGCTTCCTGAATGCCTTACACGGAGTTCTAGGGTTCCAACTTTCTAGGACCATCACCCACGCTGGGGTGAACTTTCACTACCTTAGCTGTCTTTAGGTCATTCATGCTTTTTTTAAGTAACACCTCATCCATACTCATGTCAGCCCAACAAATTCACTGCTTCACAAAGGTGGAGTTTGATATGGTAGTACTACTTTGATCTTTCATCAGTTCTCTATCTGGAGTAAGCAGACATTTTTCACAAACCCACTGAAACAATTTCACACAACATTATAAGATCCTGTACAAATACTAAGTGATAAAGCCTAGCATGGTGACGCACACCTTTAGTCTCAGTACTTGAGAAGCAGAGAGAGGCAGACCTATGTGAGTTCAAGGCCAGCCTTGTCTGCATAGCACATTTTAGACTAATCTAGGCTACACAGTGAGACCCTGTCTTGAAAATTACAAAAGCAAAACAAATTTAAAAATGATAAATTCCCTGGACATATATAATAGACAGCTCTAGAGGTTTAAAAAAATTCTGTGTAAACTATACAAATTAAAATTTTCATTTTGCAAACATGCTATCAAATTAATTTTATATTATCAAATGCATAAAAATGTATTCCTAAAATACACTGTACCTCAAAAATACACAAATTCCGTCAGATACATTTTTAAGTTCTTCAAAAGGCTGGCAAATCATTTATGTCAAATAATTTTAATATATTTCTATATATAGCCTAAGAATTATTTTTGAAAAAGTTTAAAAGGTATGATTCACAGCACTTACCTCAAAAATGAAAAGTATAGCATCCAATTCCTCTCTTTGAGACTTGTGACCTGAAATATTTTGAACATTAAAACTACTTTAAATATACCATTTTCTACTCACTTTTGACAACTACTTAATGAACTTAACTATTTCAATCATTGGGTTTCTCTCCAGTGATCCTTTAGCAAAATCCCAAAGCATGGTCTATTTACTATACTGACAGTATTAGAGTCCTCTCTCTACTTTGTAGCATAATTATTCTAAAGTTCCACTACAGGTCTGGGGATTGGAAGCAGCTCAATAGTAAAACCCTCACTTAGTATGCACAAAGCCTTAGAGTCAACTGACAGGATAAACACAAAAGCGTAGCTTATACTTCTACCTAATAACCAATCATCATATATTTTGAGTTTTAAATGACCTTTGAATACAAAAAAAGACTATTCCTATTGCTATTCAAAGGTTCCTAGGGCAGAACTAAGGTAGGTTGAGGAAACCTGACGGGAAAAATGCAAATATTCTACGCCTTCACAAAACAATAAAGACAGTCATATGAGTCTGTTTCCTTTAAAATACATCTGATAATAGTGTCAGAAGGTATCAAAATAAAACAATACTAAAATTCTAATGCCCATATCCTTGTTTTAAGTTAGTGCTTATGATTACTGGAAACATAAACATAAGCCAGCATATATGTTAACATCTTACCTTTCTGTTTAAGACTAGCTTCAATAGTCACAAAATTTTCAAAAAACACATAGTATATATGTGAAAAATGCTGGTCAAAAAACTGTTTAAGGTCAATAGATTCTGCATTCTCTGAAAAAAACAAAAACAAATAGTTCTTAGTAACTAGTCCATCAGGTTAAATCATGATTAGCAAATATTCATAGTACCAAATTTCCTCCAAGGTCAAAGATCTGCACCTAAACCTCTATCATATTCAAATATATGGGACAAATATTTATGTATCTGTTTCTTTGCTTTTACAATTTTAACTTTTACATATTTCAGTTTTAGTTTTAAGAAATGGTCATAGTCTCAGGGAGGAAAAGGCAGGCAGATTTCTGTGAGTTCAAGGCCAGCCTGGTCTATAAAGCAAGTCCAGGACAGCCAGGGCTACACAGAGAAACCCTGTCTCAAAAAACAAACAAATCATAGTTTTTGTTTTTATAGCAATTAATGTCAAAAGAGGGTGCAGTGGCACACAGATGTAACCCCAGCTACTATGAAGGCTGAACCAGGATCAGGAAGATCAAGGGTAGCCTGAGAAACATAAAGTAAGACCCTGTTGAGCGAGACAGACACTGACTGACTGACTGACTGACTGACTGCATCAAAATTACTATTCAAAGATGTATTTTCAGGGCTGGAGAGATAGCTCAGAAGTTAAGAGCACTGGCTGCTCTTCTAGAGGGCCTGAGTTCAATTCCCAGCACCCACATGGCAACACAGAAACACATATAACGCCCTCTTCTGGTATGCAGACAAAATGCCCAGATAAATAAAATGCAAATAAATAACCTTTTTTAAAAATATCCATTTTCTTTTTAAATTTTATTTAATTTTACTTTATGTGCATTTGTATAAGGGTATCAAGAGTTCTTGGAAATGGAGTTACAGACAGTTGTGAGCTGCCACATAGGTACTAGGAATTGAACCGAGAACCTCTGGAAGAACAGATACTGCTCTAACCACTGAGCTATCTCTCCAGCCCAAAGATCTATTTTCAATTGTGGCTACAGCTTTTCTAATATCTCCCTTAACAGTTTAAAGAACTATTTGTAAGAATAATTCTGGTAATTCAGTAAATAAATAACCTAACAACAGGCTTTGTAAATGAGCATTTAAGGATTATAAAACTCAAAACACAGACTGCTCTTACGATTTGTCAATACGGCATGCAAACAAAACACACAATTATATACACAATAGAAAGAGTTAGATTGGGGCTAGAGAGATGGCTCAGGGGTGAAGAGCACTGCCTGCTCTCCCTAGAGGACCCGGGTTCAATTCTCAGCAACCACATGGCAGTTTGCAGCTGTCTATAACTCCAGTTCCAGGGATCCGACACTCTCACACAGATACTAATGCAAATAAAATAAAAAAGTAAATAAATTATTTTAAAAAAAAAAGAAAGAGTTAGATCGTGAAAGTGAAATGAAAAGCACCATATATGGGAATTCAGAACACAGAATTACTTTCAAACTGCACCTACTGTCTATGCTCTAAACACCTATACTGTATAGACTGCACTATAAAAGCTACCTGAGTATACCATAAGAGTAGTAGTCATAGAATATAAATATATTTTATAGGATATGAAATAAAAATTTTAAACTATCATGCTAGACAAGAAAAACATTTTTCTCTTAGATACACTGAAGAATTCTGAAATGAGAAGCAAAAAGATTATAGTTACACGTAAATTTTCTGAAATGCTTAAAAATACAAGTAATGTCCCAAGAAAACAAGAAAATGAGAATAACAAAACAAAAACTCAAAACAAAAGCAAACATGACAAAACTAAGACTTCCCAATATGTTAGGAGCCAAGACATTGTCTCTTGGTTTCCTTCCCATATAGCTATTAACAAAGCCTGGAAGCTGCGCACTTGGCTATGACAACGAACAAGTACTAGAAGCTAGGCACAGTGACACACTCCTGACTTTGCGGTGGAGTTTAAGACAGAAGGATTGCAAATTTAAGCTCTCTGAGCTATATATCTAAACCCTGACTGAGCAGGAGGTGGATCTATCAAAATTAAGCTAATTTGTTTTTTGTTTTTGTTTTTTTTACTTTAAGATTTATTTGTTCCTAAAATAATGTGTATGCCTGTGTATCTGTGTGCGGGTTATGCATATGAGTGCAGTTGCCTACAGAGGGTAGAAGAGGGCACTGGATTCTTTGGTACTGGAGTGATGTGACTGTGAGCCACCTGATGTGGGTACTGGGAACTGAATTCCGGTCCTCTGCAAGAGTACTACGCTTCCTCATAACCACTGAGCTATTTCTCCAGGCCCTCTATATTTATTTTTTAAAACACAATAGCAAACAAAAATTCTGATAAAATGTTTGATAATAAATTCACAAAGTTTACATGACAGAGGAAAAAACAAGGAAAATTAGATAAGACTATAAGAGGCCTTCACTCATTTAAAATCTTGCTCCTTCCTTATCATTTCCCCCTCCCAAAGAGAAAGTTCAGCATTAAGGGCACTTGGTGCAGGTGCAGAGGATGGTTTAAAACCGTCTGTAACTCCAGTGACAGGAGAGCCAATAACCTTTTCCAGCTTCCACAAGCACTCGGCATACATGTTACACAGACAGATATGCAGGCAAAGCATTCATACATGTAACATAAATAACTCTAAATATTTTTAGCAAGAAACTCTGGACCAATTTAAGAGAAAAGAAACAGAAAAGTGAGGACAGTTATGGAGAAGCTACAGAAACTGTCAACAACTTTGCACCACAGTACCAAATTCTGGCCTTTCCAAATGCCCCACTAACTTCCTGCTCCTCGTTTAAAGGCTCCCTACCTTTGTGGGGTGAGTACTGACCACGCTGCAGTGGCCCTAACAGTCACAGACACGGTGCCGTCTGCAGGAGCACTGAGCACGCCTGCCTTTCTGCAGCAAGCCTTTACCACTTTAATCCAGGGAAAGCCAAAAAAGGGGATCAAAAAGATTACCTATCTTCATAAACACTTCTGTTTGCAAGTACTTGTGAACTACCATTTTCCTAAAGAAACTAAATAAACATTTCACCAGAAATTCAGATTAAGGTTTCTAAATTTTAAAAATGACTCAGGCTTTATAGACCTTTGGGAATAGACTTTAGTTTCCACAAACTGAATTTCTCAAATGTTTATTTAGAGCTCTTAAAAATAGATAACATTTTAAGAACCTGATGTATTCATTTATGCTCTTTCATACATTTTTAAACATTTAAATACTATAGCATTATGTAAACAAAAATTTTAAAGGTCAGAAGTCACCTTTCCTTTTAAAGCCCAGACATTAAATGTGTCCCTGAAAGTTTACTAAATTAACTTGCTTGAGAAAGCAAAAAAAAAAAAAAAAAATCAACAATTTTTTAAAACTATCCTTCATCTATTAAATAGTAAATACCTTTTAGAACTGTTCCTCAAGCAGTGGTATAATTTATTAGCCTGTAAGATATACCATTAAAAAAATCTGCTCCTACAATAAAGTAGTAAACTTTGCAAATCATTTCTTTAAGACAATCAACAGGGCCAGAGAGATGGCTCAGAGGTTAAGAGCACTGTCTGCTCTTCCAAAGGTCCTGAGTTCAATTCCCAGCAACCACATGGTGGCTCACAACCATCTATAGTGAGATCTGGTGCCCTCCTTCTGGCATGCAGGCACACATGCAGGCAGAACACTGTATACACAATAAATAAATCTTTAAAAAAAAAAAAAAAGACAATCAACAATGAGGATGATCCAACAATATGATGGCTTATCCACAAACCACTCCTTCAGAGAAACACTGAAATCCTGAATAAAGGGTTAGAGCGATGGCTCAGTCATTAAGAACACTTGCTACTTTTTCAGAGGACCGGAGTCTGGGTCCTAAGGTGGCTAATTTTGATTGTCAACTTATCTGAAATCAACTAAAACCCAAGTACCTGGATACATGTATAAGGTATTTTCTTGGCTGCATCATTTGAGTTGGAAAGACACACACTAACTCTAGGCCACACCTTCTGGTACCAGCCCACACACAAGAACATGGAAGAAGGAAGCCTTTGCTTTTTGCCTGCTTGCCCTCACTCAGGGTTAGGGTTAGGGCAAGTTCATCTTTTCTGATGCTGAGGCATTCCTTCACTGGTATCAAAATCTACTTCTTCAGGATTCCGGCACACACTTGAAGACTGGCGGCTCTCTAAGAATCCTCCAGGACTTGAGCACTAGATTGGGACTGCTGAGACATCCAGCCAGGTAAACTGAACCCAATCCTTGGGCTTTCTGTTTATAGGCATCCACTGCAGGACTACTCGGGCTGTGAGCCATTCTAATAAATCCCATTCATTCTGTCAGTTTTGTTCCCCTAGAGAACCCTAATACAGTTGCCAGCACATATGTTAGATAGCTAACAACCACCTGTAACTCTAGGATCCAGCAGTATGTTCTGATTCTAAGGGCACCCACATATGTATGTATATACACAAACACACACACTCTCATGCAAGCACTCGAAACCACTTTAAAAAAAAAAGAAAGAAAGAAATGCTGAATAAAAATTACACAAGTAGGTGGGCACACATGCCTTTAATCTCAGCACTCAGAGAGGCAGAGGCAGGCGGATCTCTGTGAATTCAAGGCCAACCTGGCCTACAGAGTGAGTTCCAGGACAGCCAGGGCTACACAGAGAAGCCCGGGGTCGGGGGCGGGGGGAGGAGAAGGAAAGAGGGAAGGAGTGGAAGGAAGGAAGAGAAAAGATGAAATTGGAGAAGAATAGAGGAGAACAGGAACAGAGGAAGCAGGCTGTATGAATGAGAAACACAAAACAGTAATCAAAAAACTTCTGTATCTAAAACTTCTGCCATTATAGGGGGAAAAGGACACACAAAAGCTCTGAATCAAATAGCAAAGAGTAAAGCACCAAATAAATAAATAATATAGTATATAACTAAATGTGAAAAGACCACATAAAAGAAAAAGTTAACATGCTACCTTCTCCAGTTAAGACAGTTCATTGGATTTTAACCATAAATAGATGATGGTTCAGTGGTAAGGGTGCCTGCCTTAGAGTCTAATGACTGTTCTTGAAGAAGATGAAGGTTTGATTCCTAGCACCCACATGGCAGCTCACAACCATTTGTAACTTCACTTCCAGGATATCCAACACTTCTGGCCTCCAGAGGCACCCAGCACATATGTGGTATACATATGTACAGAAAGATAGTCATATGCATAAAATAAAAAACAAAAATAAATAAAACTTTAAAATTAATAATGTGGGACTGAAAAATGGCAAACCATACTCAGGCATGGATGGTCACCATCTCCAGGAAATTATCTCAGCAAGATAGATAAACAGCCATTAAAAAAGCAATGGAAACTATAAACAGCAGGAGAAAAGCCATATGCAGAGCAACAATAGCAGGGAAGCTTAAAAATCCCTCTTTCCCTTAGCACTGGGGTGCTTGGCACTGGCAACCAACAAAGCAGAAGCAAGATGTCTTTGCAAAAGGAGTGCAGCTGCTGCTGCTGCCAGAACTCTCTACATCACACTCTAGGAAAACTCACACCAAGGTAGCCCTGAACTACACACTGAGATAAAGAATAGAAATCTCAGATCAGATCTCAACTGTATTCAGTGAGCTGAAGAACTGTGGAAACCAAAGTTTCACTGGAAGGTTCAGACTCCAAGCAGCCTTCAGGACACTGCCAAGGGCTAGCTGTACACTGCCAAGGCACGCATTCACAACTGGAACCCTGAGGGAATTCACAGAGGGATGACCACATCTTTGAGTCTACCGATGAAGTACTGACCTTAGCCACAGACAGGATTACTAATGGAAACCTAAAGTAAGACTAGGCCAGGTAATAGGACTGCCCATCGCCGAGGCCTTCCCAGCAGCAGTGAAGAGTTCCAATAGCTCAGACAATCAACAGACAGGCCAGCCATTTTGCAAACCCTCTGTCTCCACCCGCTATAGTTCTCGATGATGATAAAGATTACGATGGTAAATAACAAATAAGAAATAGATGAAAACCAAAACAAATCTTAACTTATATCAAATATATCTAGATTCAGTGAAATCCCAACTCAAATCCACAGCATTCTTTGACCAAAATTGACAAGCTGAACCTATAATTTGTAGAAAACACAAAGAATCTAAAATACTTATAACAAATCTTTTTTAAGTAATTTATTTATTTTTATATTAATCACAGGTTATATACTTTGTATCCCAGCCGTAGCCCCCTCCCTCATTCCCTCCCACTCTCCCCATCCCTCCCTCATCTCCTCCCTGCCCCTTTCCAAGTCCACTGATAGGGGAGGACCTCCTCCCTTCCATCTGACCCTAGCTTATCATGTCTCTTCTTATAACAAATCTTAAGAAAAAAAAAAAAAGCTGAGGAACTAACAGCAGTCAAAACTGGTCTAAGTGAAGGAAAGACATAGACATTAATGCATCAGAAACAAATTCTTATACTGGTCAACTACTTTTGACAAGGGTGCCAAAACAACTCAATGGAAAAAAGTACTTATTTAAAAACAATGGTGTGGTGCTCGCTTCGGCAGCACATATACTAAAATTGGAATGATACAGAGAAGATTAGCATGGCCCTTGCACAAGGATGACACGCAAATTCGTGAAGCGTTCCATATTTTTTTAAGACTCGCGATCAAGCCTTTGGCAGAGGGCGAGAAGTGATGATTGAAATGGAGGAAGTTGGTGAAACTTAGGGAGAACAAGAGCTCCACAAAGACCAAACTGAGCAAGGCACAGGGGTCTTGTATGAGACAGTTTCTCCAACCAAGGACCACGTGTGGATGTGGCCTAGAACCCCTGCTCAGATGGGGCCCATGATAGCTCGGTGTCAGACTGAAGACGCTAGTGAGGGAAACAGGGACTGTTTCAGTCATGAACTTGATGGCTGACTCTTTGACCCTCCCCCATACATGCCGAGGAGTGACAGACTGGCTAGATCCCAGGGGAGGACATTGCAGCCAGCCCTGAGGAGACAGGATGAGCTGGGGTTGGATGGAAGGGGAGGAGGTCCT
>JAQQSO010006913.1:0-10996 GCA_028658305.1 Pachyuromys duprasi
GCTTTTGGGGTTTACCTGGCTGAGATTGAGGGGCTGCTGCTGCTGGAAATGGGGGCCTGGCCGCTGCTGCCGGTAGGCGATGGCTCCTGATGAGCTCCCTGAAGAATGGCCACTGGTGGAGGTCACGGTGCTGGAGGACTTGGACTTGAAGGAGGCTGAGTGGTGACTGGTATTGATTGCTGCGGGAGAAGAACAGGTCACAGGTCAGTGGCATATCCTTGGCTGTCTAGAAGATGTGCTCCCTTCCCTTCCAAACAGTAGCCTTCCAGGAAGGGCATGTTCCCAAGACCAGGTTTAGGCATTCACCTTGACAGGCAGCTGGGCTCTGGCCCTTGGCTGTGTGGTGGACTGGAGAGGCAAATGAGGGAGCTAGGAGAGACAAGGGTAAAGGCACAGGCCTAAGCTGGGCCCCACACTGGGCCTCTGGGGGAAGTGTTATAGCAATACCTTGGAGCTATGTAGAAGGAAAGAGGCCTGCCTGGTTCCTTCCTGAAGGAACCAGGACGATCAGACGTGATTATGTCAATGGTTGGACTTAAACAACCAGGGTGAACAACAGAAGCTACAAATAACCCTGCAGCTCTCCTGACCCTGGGCAGGATGAGACTAACTCTCCCGGGGAATGGCCTGAGAACTGAACAGAACAGCTGTTCTTATGTTACTGACAATGGAGAGACTTTCTGCCCAGCCAGGAGGGAGCTCTACACGTTGGCCCATGTGAGTCCAGCTCTGCAGCTGGAGGCGCCATGAGAGTCTGCATTATAACTTTCTTGGTGTCAATGCTGCTGGGTGGGAAGACCACAGCCTTAGTGGACAGGAGATTGAAGAAGGGCAACACCCACCTCAGATGACTCTGAGTGCCTGGCCAAGGGAGCACAGAGGTTTATTAGAGCACGCTGTTTTAACCAATACACTCTTAAGGACATGTTGTCTGCTATGCACTGCGACCACCCAGGAACAGATGGGGTGATAGTGGCAATGAGGAGACATCACAAAGCATAAATGCAAGAGGCAGAGGCTACAGAAAGATGCTAAAGGTTTGGCAGGATAGCCCTTAAGTGTCCAGTTGGGCAGGGTGAGACCTTCACCCCCTGAATATAGTAAGAGTGATGCTTTGCAGAAAAGAGAACCTAAATGTACAGGCCAAAACCCTCTCCCCTCTTATTTTTGATGGGGTCTCATTATGTAATGAAGCCTGCCCTTAAACTTGGAATACTCCTGTCTCTGCTTCTTCTGTGATGGTATTATAGATCACCATACCTGGCTCAGCTACAGTCTCTTTACTGAACAATACCCAAGAGCCAACAATAGACAAGCCACAAGCGGCACAGTCTTGAGGAGATAGATACTGCATGTCTTCAGGACCTGCACAAGACCCTAGGCAAACATGTATGGGAGAAGGTCCCAGACACATCCTCTTGTGTCCTATTGTTCAAATGCCTGCAGGGACAAAAGAAGCCCCTGAACTAACTGCATTATTGGTGGTGTTTGGTTCAAAGCCACAGTTACCATATTAACTCTACTCTTTAGCATCTAAAGAACAAAGAATTAAGAAGAAAATGGCTTTGGTTTGGAGGCAGAAGGCTAGCCTGCCTCCCACTGCCCCAGGGCCACCGGGTGCAGTCTAGCCAGGAGCGTAATGCCAGCTGGGAAATGGGCTGCATGAGACAGATGCACAAAGGTGGTGTTGATTCTCTGTCTAAGAACGAGCCTGGGGAGGGCTTTGCCCAAGAGGAGAGAGACCATGCTTTAAGAAAGAAAGGTAATAAGCCCCTCATCTTCACCAGTCCAAGTAGATCTGAGCACTCTCACATTGTGTCTCATAGTTAACGATTCATTTCCTACACTGAGTTTCTGAAACTGACTGAAATACAGGTCTATATCTCATTCCTAGGACAGATGACACTATACATTAAGGAACCATGTATAATAAAAGATGGGACATTTGAATGACTTGGGCTGGATCAACTTTTTGACAAATTCCAGGGTTATAAAGTCAGAGTTGTGAAGAGTTCCATCAAAGATATCGGCTCCAGGACAAAGGGGAACTGGAACCGTGGGGGCAGAAGATTATGGTATATACAGAAGACAAAGCAGAACACCCACCTCTCCAGAGACTCTCAACCTCAAATAAAGGAAAATCTGATTTGCTGGGAAGGAGATGGTGGGTCCCAGAATGGAGCCCCCATATCTGACTGTGCACTGGTACTCGAGGCCTCTCCCACACTGAAGTCTCTTGGGAGACATCTGGGAATTGGTGTATTGAGCTTCCCAGAAATCCAGAGGCAGCCAGGTGCCAGAGGAGCAGACAGTGTTGAGAACCAAGCCCAAACAAAGCCAGTCCGATTTTCAAAGCCCAGCCCACAGCTGGGTCTTTGAGGACTGGATTTGGGTCGGATGGAGAGCAGCGAGCCTTGGTCAGTGGCCCTCCCCTTTCTTTCTGGAGTGTGTGCTGGAACCGGGCTCCTCCCCGCTTGGGGACAGACCATGAACAGATCTCTGCTCTAGTCCAGCATCCTAGAAGCTTTGTAGGGATGACGTTAGAAGAAGAATCATCAGGGATCTACAGCTTGGGTCGGCTAGATGACAATTTTAGAAAGAGCCTGTTGTTCTACCTATTACCTTATTGTGGTGATGAGGTATGAGGACTGGGTTGGAGCTGGTCAAGCTGTCAGAGCGGGAAAGCCTTGGATGTCGGAAGGTCATGAAGGGGACGAGATCCCGGTACTGATTTCTCCTGCAGAGGCGGGTGAGGTGGCAATGGGCCATCACTACCCTAATGTCAATTCTGCGGCCACTCCTGCAGTGTGTGCATGCAAATGTGCTTAGAGCACAGGCAAGCTGCAGCACCGGATCCTGAGAGGCAGCACACGGCCTGGGCCACTCTGCAGGTTTTGTTTGGGAATCATAGGAAGTACATGCGGAGTCACTATGAAGACTACTTATCGAGAGAACCCGTGTGGGAGTCATTCCATGCCAGCCCCTCGCTGAGCAGCTCAGCAGCCTCATGTTATTTCTTAGCCAGGGCAGTGTGGACCCCACACTCTGATTCTTACCCCTAGGGAACGGACTTTGAAACTTGTATCAACTCCACATGGGAGGAGCTGGGACATGAAAATGAGCAGCACTGGGAGTGGGCAGGGAAGATGTATTTAATGAGCCTATTTTCTGAAAAAAGTAGCTGAGATACCTGTAAGGACACAGGGAGAGTGCTTAAAGAAGCACACCCCACATGGGCCACCCCCCAATCAGATGGTGAGGAAGAAAGTAGCCTAAGCCTGTTTCCATTTCCTTTCGGGCAGAGCTGCTTGCAGTAAAAAGGGGGCCTGGTCACAGGCTTGCTGCGAGCATTGGGAAAGTATTGCAAGCTGGCTGCAGGAGGGGGCTGAAGAAGTCCCTCGAGTTCTCATCTTAATCACAGTCCGCACCTTGAGGGCAGCACCTCAGCAGCCTGTGTCTTCTAGGCCTGGCAATGTAGTAACCACCAAAGAAGAATCCTTATCTTCCAGAGTAATTTCAGGTATCTCCTGTGGCCATGTCAGGTGACAGACAGAAGGTCCCTACCAAGGAATAATAGTATCTCATGTCTAGACAAATCTTGACAGTGTGTCCCCTCCTGGCATCATGCAGATGCTACCCAGCCTGGCTGTGGTTGATGGCAGCATGTGGCAGAAGAACAGACTTGTGGACTCTCTTGGCTTAGCCTCCCAATTCTTGTGTGTGAGCGTTAGTGAAGGAGACACTGAAGAGATGCTGCGGGGTAAGAGCAGTGAGAGTCACTGCCCGGACTTCAGAGGCTAAGTTCAACGGCTTTCTGCTAGGGCCCAGTTTTCAGGACAAGCCTCACGGAGTTGCTAGTTCTTTAAGCAAAGCTTCAAGAAATGTGCTTAGATCTCTGCCCACAAGAAAGTCCTGCTAAAGGGCCCATGATCCCCACATGGCAAGTTCAGAGAAAGTGCTTACTTCATCAGACACTTGCTCCACCAATAGGGCCCCTATAAAGAGGTCAGGGATGCCCAAACAAGTCTGTAAGAAATTGGGGTGCGTTCATTGTTTATTGATCTACCATGACTGAGGCAGGGCCGAGGCGAGCCCCACTTTCAGCATTTTAAAAGGAAAATGCGCTATGTGGAATGCGATGCTTTTCTAATGGGCAAAACCCCACTGTGGCTGTTTGAACAAATTTGTGTGTACAACATGGATGACCTGAAAGAATTGGGTATGTTCTGTACTAACATTTGTAAAAGCAGAAAACAAGGGAAGCAGAGAAACGCTATGGGCCTGCTGTGGTTCCAGGTTACCTGGCCCTAGGCTGTCGCATTCTACCAACACATCACTGGCCTGGGTCTTCAGTGGGGGTACGATGATGGTACGGGGGTTGCCAGTGCAGTGATTCTCTAGGCCCCCCTTGGTGTCCAAGGTGTTGGTGCCGTTGTGCCCTGTGCGCTGCTGCACCGAGTAGGGGCTGGTGTTGCTGGAGGAGTCGGAGTAGGGAGAGTCGTGGACTGTGACACAGCTGATGACATTTTTTCTTTGCTTGGAGACCGTGCTGCAAAGTTAAAGGGAGAAATTAGAACTGTGGGCTGTCTGTGAGGTAAGAAAACCAGCCGTTCAGAGAGCCTGTTCTGGGCAAGAACCCTGGCTGTGTCCTGCACCGGGGCACACGGGAAGACAGGCAGAGTGGGGCTGGGCCTGGCACTGGGCACACTGAAGCTAGTGGCGAGTGACACAATCAAAGGTGACCTAAGCTGTGCCCGTGTGGCGGGTTCTGTAGAGCTTGGCAGCCCCTCTGAGCGCTAGATCTAGAACAGGCGTCTATCTGAGCAATGAAACACAACCTGGATGAACCAAGCAGGTGGAAGACCAAGTTGGAAGGGAACTGACCCGAGTTTGGACTCTGGGCCTGTGAAAGTCAGCAGAGTAGGCAGGAAGGAAGCAGTGTGCAGTGATTCGGGATGCTGCTGAAGGGACTGAGGCGCTGAAGATCTCAGCAGCAGCAATTCAGAAATGTTGAGAGGTAGAAACTGAGTTGATTTGGGTGACTGTGTTTAGGCTACCCAGGTCCCCATTTTTAGGGATGGCCTGGTCTTCCTGCAGAGTTCCCACCCCCTTGGCCAATGTCAAGAGACAGTACAATCCTGAACCCTAAAGTCAAGTCTCCAGGGTGCTGATGTCACCAGAGAGGGCTCCCATCCCCTGGCCTTCATTTCTAACTAGAACTTTACCTGGAGACAGGGAAGAGCTAGCTTGGAATGGCTCTTGGCCAACACTTGTTTTCCACAGAGCTTTGCACTCCTGTGGTTACTCTGGGAACCAGCTTCATCTGCCTGTGGCCCGTGACAGGCTGCGGGGATGACAGATGTGGAACTTATTGTGTATTATGCAAGATTTTAAAAATGGATGCTCATCTATTTTTGTACATTGATGATTTATTTTTAAGAAATAACAACTGCCTAAGCAAAATGGCCACTTTCCAGCTAATCTGATATGGGAAAAAGCTAGTATTTATAGGATTTGATAGGGTTCCCAATGGCCCTCCTACCCTAGGAGGCTTGCCTAATGCCACAGACCCAGGCCAGGCTCTTCCTTTCCAACACAAGGGAGAGTGTGGAAGTGGGAACTTTCAAGGGCAGCTAGGCAGAAGGCCAGCAGAAGGTTAGAAGGGCAGTCAGGTGAAAGCTCTGGGGACCATGGGCCCTGCTCCTGATGCCCAGCACTAGTGATGCCAGGGCTGGGCCACTCCTCTAGTGGCCACACACCCTATTCTTGCTGGCTAAGGGGAGAAGGGCCCTCGCTGGGTCTATGGGTTAGAACACGGACTTCCAGTCAGATGATTAACATCAGTATACACTGATGACAGGGCCTTAGCTTCTGAGTTGGAGCTGGTTGTCTAGACAATGATGATATGAGTAATAACAGAAGCTATTCTCAGGACTCGGTGAGAAAATAATGCTACATGACATGTTAAGTAGTTCATCAGATGAACTATCAATTGTCATTTATAGGATGAGCTTCCCTAATCTAAAATCCCAAATGCCCCCAAACTGAAAACATTTTGATTGCTGATATGGTGTCATAAGTGGGAAATCCCACGTCTGACCTGATATGACAAGCTGTAGTTAAAAAGCAAGCATACTAAAAATAAATGTGGAAAATTTCTTTCAGGGGATATGATATGTACAGTGGGAAACTTGAAATTTGAAACATTTTTGGTTCCAAGTCTTTTTAAAAAATAAGTTTAATTTTTATTGAAAATAGATTTTTTTCACATAATATATTCTGATCATGGTTTTTCCTTCCCTAACTTCTTCCAGATCCTCCCTACCTCAATCCATACTTTGTCTTACTCTCTCACTAGGCAACTAAAAAAAAAAAAATCATACAAACAAATCAGAATAGAACAAAATAAACAATCAGGGAAAAACAAGAGCGCCAAATATAGATGCAGAGACACACACGCCAACACACAGAGAAATCCTACAAAAACACAAAATCAGAAACCATAATACATAAGCAAATGACTTGTAAGGTAAGAAATGTCCAGACGAACCTGTGTGAAGCAAAGATGCACAGGGTTTTGTGCTGGCCGTGCAGTGATGGGCATGGCCTGCCCGCAGGTGGTGTGCAGAGCAGTGAGACTCTGTTGCAGAACTCATTCTTCGTGAGTGGTTATCAACTGCAAAGACCTTCTGAGTTAGGGACAGGGGCTGTGCCCACCGCCCCTCTCTGTGCTGGGGCCCCATCTGGCTTAGACCTGTGCAGGCCCTGTCCCAAGCTTTATTAAACACAGGGCTCCACTATCTAGGTGGTCCTTGAATTCAGATATCTTCTTGCCTCTGCCTCCTGAGCGCCAGGATTAAAGGCATGTGCCCACGCCCGGCATCCCAAGCCTTTTGGACAAAGGATATTCAAATTGTGTTCTATCAGCTGTGCTGCCTTACACAGCAGGGGAAGGCAGCTCTGCACAAAACCTTATCAGACACAAAGAACTTTATGAGGGAAAGACGTGCAGAAGTTTCTTCTGTAGTCTGTGCTAAGCCAGAAGATTGATAGGAAAGAGAACGACAAGTCATTAGTTTGGAATCTTGGAGATCTACAGTCATGCCACAGGGAGCAGCTGTACAAAGAAATAGAAACACGCCTCTGTCCTCGAGAAGATGAAAGCTCAGTGGGAGACCATATAACAGCATGACAAGTTAAACAGTAGAAGCTTTACAATAACCGGTTAGAATAATGGATGTCAAGAAGCCTTCCACCACTGTCACCTGAGTCCTCCAGATGGTAATTGTTAAGAACCCAAAAGAAGGTGAGGAATGAACTGGTCACATCTATTTACAGCTCTTTACATTAACTTAGTTTTTTAAATTGTTCTTTGTGGCGTGTGTGCATGCGTGTGTGTGCGCACATCCATGTGTAGGTGCCTGCAGAAGCCAGGGGTGTCAGGATGCCCTTGAACTGGAATTACAGGTGGTTGTGAGCCTCCTGACACAGGTTCTGGGAACACAGCCTAGGTCTACCAAAAGGCATTATGTGCTCTTAACTGTCTAGCCATCTCCTTAATCCTCTGTGAAGTTCTGCTATGTACCTTGAAAGTATCACAAAAAATAAGCCAGAAACAAATTTTGCATGATTCAACACATGAAATATCTAGAATAGGCAAACTCATACAAAAAGAAAATAGATTATAGATACCAGAGGTCTGGGGACAGGGAGCGACAGAGAAAAATGTAGAATTATTTAGTGGGTATAGACTATTGGGCTGGAATGATAGCAAAGTTTTAGAAACAGATAATGGTGTCAAGCAATCAGTGCCCCCAAATGGTTAAAATGGCAAGTTTCATGCTTTACCATAATTTAAAAAACCAATGTGCAATTTCCCTAGTGAACTATACACAGTGAACTGGTGAATTGTACAGTATATGAATTATTTCTAATTTTAAAAAGCCCATAGGTTTATCTATAGTAAAAAAGCTTACACTGCCTCGGCAGATCTCAGGGGTACACATAACTGAGGTCTGTCACAAGAATTAGAGAGTGAGTCCCTAGGAAAACGTTCTTGAACTTGAAAAGCAGGGAAAAGCAGTGGCTACATGGGAGCCAGTGTGGATCTGGGAAAGGACCTTTTCTCTGTTGAGAGTGGTCAAAGGAAACCACTGGTCCCTGAGCAGAACTGTTTGATGTCCTGCTGTTGGGGTCTCCTTCACACTTGCATAGGTACAAAGTGCTCCCAGGACCAGGGATGGAGCATTCACTCCAGGCAAGTTCCTAAGGGGATGCAGGAGGATGCTGCTCTGTTCTTCCTCAGGGCTTCCGTCCCTGTCACTTGTATCTGACTAAATAATCCAGACACAGAGGCTCCTCTTACAAGTTCCAGAAATGGGGATATGCTCTGCTGCAGGGGCATGATTTGTAGGTTGGCTCCCCAATGTGTCCTGCTGATGGCGTTCTAGTTCTGGCTCTGCTGTACCTTCACAGGTGAGACCCTGGGGAACCATGGTCCTGTACGATCCATCTAGCTCTCACGCACTCTGAAATCACCAGAGGAGATGGGAGAGATTACTTGCAGTCTGAAAGGGCCCATTTTGAATATCCTGCAGGAATTTATTATGAAAGACATTCAAGATAAAATCCAGTCTACTGTTCGTGTCAAGAGGAACAAATCTCTTCCATGAGAGGACCTTGCATATAAACCGGGTCCTGGCCAGTTCCTGCTGAGCCTCCCTCCCTTAGCCTATCAACTATTTAGAAAGTGAGAAAGTGTAGCAACACACACACACAGTGCTAATTTTGACCAATCTGTAATCTGACTTCAAATCAAATCTGACCACAATTCAAACTGTGCCTATTTAGAATCCATAACTCAGATTTGCAAATTGTAAAGAAGCTCCAGCTTAATGCAGATGCATTTTCTCCCTAACCACTGGAACGTTCTGAAGGCACGATGAACCACATCAAGAACTAGCACACTGTCATTGAAGGAAGCTTTTCTGGGCAGAGTCCTATGAGAGCTAGAAGCCTGGCAGGAAATGAACGGTACATGTCAGTGTCTTGTTATCTGTGAAAGAGGGGGTGGGGAAAGCTCCCCAAACTCTTCATGAGGCTCATTCCTTTGTCCAGAGCTGGGAAGCCCCATGGCCTAACAAGCATCGTACAGCTTAACACTATATCTTGTTGGATTTATATATGACAGATTTGGGAAAGATGAATTAGTTTGATAGCTCTGTTTCTAATCTTGTCTGTGCTCAAGGTAAATATACTACCCAGATTAGAACAATGGAAAGCTACTAAATGGCACACTTTAAAAACCAAGCATACATGTGAGATTGCCACTGCTATTTCTTCAGGCTCAGACATGTCAATACTACTGGGATTCATCCCACCACTGTCTCTAATTATTATTGACAGTTTATCAATCCCATTCTGAGCCGGTTAATGGAAGTTGGAGAGACAGCAATAGAAGGGAATGAGAAATATTTGCTCAAATGGCCTTGACAGACACCACTTCTGAATAAGAAGCAAAGCAGCAAGAGCTCACGACTGCATTGTGTTGTCATGGCAATAGATGATTTTCATCATTTTAAAATGATGAAAGGAAATAAGGAGCTAAGAAGTATAGAAATGAGCCACAAAGGAGAAAATACAGCCAGAGGATCAGATGCAAGCCTCTGACCCCATCCCTGTAGGATCCTGTCTGGAATGTGGTTCTGATTTCTATTTGCTAATCTCAATCAATTTCATCCTTCAAGACCAAGGTCAAAACTCATCTCCTCCAATAAACTTTCCACGACTCCTTTATCTCTCCTCTGACTTCAGAGTAAATGCTGTATGTGAAAACCAAACCAAACCAAAACAAAAGAAAACCCCACTCTTCCATTACAACACTGATGACCAATGTAGGTGACACACACTGGATACATCTCAACAACCATCCGAAGTGCTGTATATGTGTTATTTCCTTCAGTCCTTATGGCAAGACTACATGGTAAAGAAAATGATTACTTAAAGACAATGGACAGCAGACAAAGAGGGCTTGAGTTGTTCGCTTGCCAAGGTCAAATCACCTGCAGTGTTAATCATGATGCTGCACAGCCCTCTGCCTCCACAGAGAGGCTCCTAGCAAGTACTGGAAATGTAAAATGAGGCAAACTCTCCCTTCTGGTGTCCCCAGGGCCCATTCATTAACAGTGGTTTTCTTTGGAGAGGGGGTGGTTTGCATGGTGAGTTTCCAGCTGAAGAAAATAGCCCCAACTCCTTCAACCAAGAGGATCATCTTTTTTTTTTTTTTTTTTTTTAAAGATTTATTCATTATGTATACAGTGTTCTGCCTACATGCCAGAAGAGGGCACCAGGTTTCATTATAGAGGGTTGTGAGCCACCATATGGTTGTTGGAAATTGAACTTGGGACCTCTGGAAAAGCAGCCAGTGCTCTTAACCTCTGAGCCAGCCCTGGAGGATTACTTTTAAACTGTCCCTAGTAAGAGAAGGGGGACAAGCCAAGGCCTGAAGATGAAAGTACTCCTGATGTTATGTAACTTCTAATTTAGCTATTAGTATGAGAAAAGATACCTTAAATTTGTTTGCTGTTGTGCACAAAGCTAAAGTCCAAGTGGATCAAAGACCTCAACATAAAACCAGACACACTAAACCGGTTAGAAGAAAAAGTGGGGAAGACCCTAGAACTCATTGGCACGGGAGACTACTTCCTGAATAGAACACCAACAGCACAGGCTCTAAGATCAACAATCAATAAATGGGACCTCATGAAACTGAAAAGCTTCTGTAAAGCAAAAGATACTGTCTTCAAAACAAAACGACAGCCTACAGACTGGGAAAGGATCATTGCCAATCCTACTTCTGACAGAGGGCTAATATCCAGTATATATAAAGAACTCAAGAAGTTAAAAAGCAAGAAACCAAGTAATCCAATTAAAAAATGGGGTATGGAGCTAAAAAGAGAACTGACTGTAGAGGATTATAGAATGGCAGAAAAACACT
>JAQQSO010006914.1:0-10996 GCA_028658305.1 Pachyuromys duprasi
TTTCTCCACATCCTCTCCAGCATGTGTTGTCACTTGAGTTTTTTATCTTAGCCATTCTGATGGGTGTAAGGTGAACTCTCAGGGTGGTTTTGATTTGCATCTCTCTAAAAGGCTTAGAAGAAAAAGTGGAGAAGAGCCTTTAATTCATTGGCACAGAAGACAACTTCCTAAACAGAACACCAACAGCACAGGCTCTAAGAGCAACAATCAATAAATGGGACCTCATGAAACTGAAAATCTTCTGTAAAGCAAAGGACACTGTCGTCAGAACAAAACAACTGCCTACAGATTGGGAAAGGATCTTCACCAACCCTATATCTGACAGAGGACTAATATCCAATATATATAAAGAACTCAACAGCAAATTTTATTTTTATAAAAGTCTGGTGTTTTTATGTGAGTTCTATCATGAGGATAAAGTCTTATAAATTAGAATATTTTTGATATGTTTATGAAGAATAGTAATTCATTCATTTTAACGTGATGATTAGTGAGAATGAGTGGCTTGATCAATCCTGCCTTTTATGATTGTGAATGCTTCATAAGAAGATGTTTGTTCAGGGATGAAGAGACAGATTCATGGTTTGGAGCATTTGTTGTTCTTTCACAGTAGCTATATTTGCTTCCTATCACCCAAATAGTGGCTTACAACCATCTGCAATTCTAATTGCAGGGGATCAGACACAAGGTACCCTCTTTGGACCACTGCAGGCACCAGGCACACAAGTGGTACATATACATACATTAGGCAAAATACTTATACTCATAAAATTTTTCTTTAAAATTATGTTATAATTGTAAGTTACTGTTATAGGCTCATCTTTCTCTTACAATTACAAATCAGGTCCTTATATGTCTTTTGCTGGTATTTAATAGTGAGGCAAAGCTCTCTTCTAGATGCTCATGTCTTTTATTTGCTCTCAAGGAGCTCAGAAATCAATGAATTGCTTTTACTGTATTTTATGACTCATAAACTTATTTATTAAGATCATTAAATAAGCATTCAAAGACATTACATATGACACAGTTGGTCTGAAAGAGATATAAATTCCTTCACTGGATAAGGAAATATTTTCACAACCAATGGTAGGTAATGTTTGTGGACAGCTTATTTGGGTATTTTTTTAAATTTGGGTATTTTTACACATGCATCATGTCATTTATTTCTCACAACACACTACTGGAGAGATACTATCACCCTGTCTTCCAGGTGATGAATCAGTGCTCAGAGACCTTAATTAATGTAACCAAGTTGGGCCTGGAGTGAACATTGTGCCGTCAGCACTCTTCTAAACCACCTCTCCTTGTGATCATCTGACCCACTTCTCAAATTCATTGTAAATTTTAAAGCCAGGAAGCTCACAGTCCAGATACCCAAATTTGCAAATTCCCAAAGGTTCCCTAAAAGAGCTAACAGTGTCCTTTGTTTTCCTCTGGTACCGTGGGGTCACTCCATGCAATTGCCAGTGCTGTTGGACAGCTCTGGGACCATGTTGCTCAGACATGACAGTCTCAGACTGTCAAAAGCTCTCAGAAGTTGCCCATCTGTTCCTTCAATACAACCCTTAAAGTACATGACACACTTTGTAGTAGGTATTCTCTAATTTGCTAGTTCTCATTTAAGTTTCTCCTAACATATTTGAGCATGTTCTTTACATAGAAGTAAATATGAGTGATTACAAATGATGCTTATATCATTTGAGTGATGGAATATGAGAGTCTAGGCCCAAGGAAAGTTATTTAAAAAAAATGCTCAAACCACTTAATCAGAGGTTGTATAGCTAATTTCATCCATCCTCTCAAATTACCTTGCCTCTCGTGTTAAGCATGTGTGTGGAAATTCTGTGTAAGCCCACATGTAAGAACTCTCAAATCATGATCTCACAGCGGCAGATGCTGCCAGTAATGGGCCTGCATAAGACTGGGCCTGCCAACAATCAGTCATAGAGTATAAAGAGGCCCATGTATCCTTACTGCTCACTGTGAGCTACTGAAGGATGCTGGAGGGACAGATACTGCCTTTAGCTGTGTACCCACTGATGAATCCATCATGCTCCAATGTTCATGAATGTGGGAAAGGGTCTTAGGGTGCAGTTAAAAAAACAAGTTCTAAAAGGTAAGGGTGACAGTATTCAGAAAGTCCTGATTACTGATATATGGACTTATCAAAAGAATTAAGTAATAATTCTGTCCTGAATGACCACTAATACAAGATGGCAAACCTGTACAGTTCCTACTGGCACAGCTCCTGATGGGGTCGCTCTCAATGAGTCAGGCACTAGGCATGGGACTTCTTTCCCTTATGGGAAAGCTGAGCCAAGTGACTTTACTAGTGATCTTTCCTTTTGCTGTTTGTTTGTCCCCTATTAGAAAATAACAGAATTCCTCAAGCTTCAAATCCACAGTCTGGCAAAGCCCAAAGCTTTCCAAATTCCCTCAAATTCTGAAACCTCTGTTCAGCAATCAAAACTGCAAATTCTAGCGACTTTGCTCCCTCTGAGTTTCTAGAATCAAAACTTTCTCAAAATCCCAAAACTTCTTAGAACTGTACTTAATCATAAAACATGGGTATAAAATCGGACTTTAAAATACTGTGGGCCATTTACAGGAAAGAATCATACCATATAACCCACAAAGTGCCACCAGCCCATGTTAAAATATACTTCAGCTCTGCAAGGCAAGACTCCAGACACCTGCATACCAAGCATTTTCTTTCTCAAAGGCCCCTCTATCGCACCCCGCAGCAGGCCCACACTCCTACCCATTTCCCTCTAAAACTTAAATAAGCTGTTTCTCTGTGTTTCAAGCTCTCAGGCTCCAATTTGTTGACACAAATCATCAAGATCTTAGGCCAATAATAATAATAATGTCTTTATATTCAATTTTATTATGGGAGCATTGAGATAACCAACTTTTCTGACCATCCTCATATGTCAAATCAACAAGACATTCCAACAATTTAATTACAGAGATTTAAAAAGAAGGGATGGAAAATTACACAACTACAATCAGAGAACTCAACATTCATCTTCCAATAATTAAATGGGGCAGTTAGACAGAAAGTCAGTAAAGAAAGAAATTTCTAAGTGAGTCAAAAGCTATCAGGATTTTGATATATTTGCCATTTCCAGAACATTACACAAATAACATATTACACAGATGCAGTGAACATAAAGGGCTTATCAGTACAGAGTATGCTAAAAACCCTTTATCAAGCCTCAGTAAATTTATAAGGATTTCAATATGAAAAATATGATTACTCAAAGTGGCTAAATTGAAAATAGTAATAGAAAGACATCCTTAAAACGTGTCCCAAATATTTCAATACTAAGTAATATATTTCTAATACACTAAGAATATAAAATATAAAAATATAAAATGACCTTGGGGATCCCTGCTCCATACATGCTGCACTTTTAACTAGCCGGGTCTTGTTCAGATAACCATAGATATTGTTAATCGATGGGTGGGGCCGCCAGATAATGTCCAGAAGCCAGCATGTCACAGATCTCCCCACCAAATTTTGAGGTTTGATTCATCCACAAATCACAAACTCAGCATTTTGACCAGTTGTGAGTCTGATTTATCCACTACCCACTTCGAAAATAAAGCTTTTCTGATGAAAATTGTGAGCAGCAGAAATCTGTGGGAATAAGCATAAATACTTAGAATGTAGTTTCAGAGCAGAACAACAGCGGGTTCTCCGCTGGGACTTATGAGCTCTCTAGGCTTCTTGGACTTTGAACAGGTTTAAATTACAAGTCATGAGAGGAGGAAATCTGTGGAGGAGACCTCATAACTAACCACAGTGAGCGGTTGGTTTCTTCCACAGCCGTCATGCCACTGTTGCACGTCTTGCGAGCAGGTCAGTATCGTAGCAGGAGCTACGATAGGTTACACCGCTCACGCTCTTCTCTCGCCAACGCTATGGAGGTTAGACAGCAGGGAAAGTTACCAGGTCAGTTCACGATCCATTTCTCTATCTTCTACATTCAACATAAGTAGCTATTTTCAGCAATCAGTTTTTAGTGTCTAATTAGAGTGAACAGCCAAGAGAAATGGCAATTTATGTGCTGTTTTTGCATGAGATTTTCATTTAATAACACAGATATTCTGTGTGCAGTATTGTCTTCCCATGCAGGTCACTTCAGTCCAGCTTTTTTCTGCAACTTAACACAAATGCACTAATTCAGGATTGTTTTTCAGACGCAATTAGTGTGTGTCAACTACATAATTGTTTCCTGAATAATCATGAAATGACATTTTATGCAGTAAGATATTTTACTCTAATGGAAAGCAAAATGTCAGAAATGTATTTTCACTTCACTCACAGAATTGTATCCACAGATGCTAAAAGCTTAATTAAGAGAATTTTACTTATTTCCAATACAAACTATTTGGTGCTTAAAGAACTGGATGAAATGTAAAAGGTGTCACGAGCTACGTAATTGTCAGAGGTGTATTTTAAGGAAGTTAAAGCTCCTTGGTTTATTTCTTCAAGTTCCCACTCTGACAAATGAGGCTCTCATGTTATCACCTAAGTGGATTTGGTAAGTGCCTGTTTCATGTGATAGAAAAATGCCACTAGCCAGATTGTTAGACTGTTAGACTGTAAGGGAATTTCCTAATTAACTGGTCAATCTTTTTAATAAGACTTATATTAGACAGACTCTTACTACTTATTCCATGGTGCTTCAGGAAACTTCCTCCCAGATATTTTATTTATACACTGAAATACAAGAGTATGATTTTTATATTCTTATAAATGTTTATAAATACAAGAGTAGGATTATATAAGCCCACAGCTCTGAGTGCCACAAAGACAGACATATAAACCTCATTCTTCTTACAGGAAAGGTAGTTATATTTGTAACTGAGTGACCAGTACCTTACCTGTATCTCTAGGATTCTGTGGGTGTATTCATGTGTGTTTGAATGTGCTAAACTCATTTCTCAAGCTTGACACCCCATGTCATGTCAATTTTTATTCTTATAGTTAATACAAAACAAATCCCTCCAGCAGGTGAAGGGAGAAAAGCACCTCAGGCCCAACTTTTGAAAAGGAAAGTCATTTATTAAATATGCACACTGTAGAGAGTAAAGCATTAAATACGGCTCAAGTTCCTTTCCAGCCTGCAGCGAGAGTTAGCATACAGCCACCCAGGACAAAGACAGCAAAGTCATGATGGAAAAGGAGAAAAGAGTCTTGACTTCTATCATGAAGGAGAAACATGAAGGTGATGCAGTTGGGTAAAACTTCATGATTTTCTGTTCTGAAGAGGTGAAAATGGCCTAATTGCAATGAAATATTTAAAGGCATAAAGCAGGAAAGGAAGGAAAAAACTACAGGGCAGCATAATAAGGCTAAGGAGGATATATCTGCAGGCAGGAGGCAGAGAAGCAGTCTGTGGAAAGAGGGTCTGGGAGACTATGCATGTGGATTGTATGTGTGCAGGGATGACATGCTACAGATATGTGGAGGTCATAGGACAACTTTTAGCGAGTCGTTCTCTCCTTCCACAGAGGATCAAAATTCAGGCTGTCAGGACTGGAGGCAAGCATGTCTACCTGCTGAGCCATCTCACCACCCCATTGAAGGAAATTGTATACACTACAAAGTGCATCCAATTAACTATGCAAGTCATTCCTTTTTAGTAACTGCAGATCCGTGCACCGTGCATCTTAGTTTTAGAAAGCATACAACATGGCAGAAAGGTGCACATTCCTTGTTTGTAGGCAGCCCTCACCTTTCATTTCAACTTTTGCACAGGTTTCACAATGTGCAGACTCTAGTAAAGCATGTTTACAGAAAAAGTATGACGTAGTACATAAATGCATTCTGAACTTATCAGCTCTCCAACAAATTACTACCAATGTGTATTAAAGATAGAACCTAATTCACATTAAGAACGGAGGGGTCGGAAAGACCAAACAGGGGGGCAGAGCAGCATGCTTAATACTGTTCCAATCTGCATTTCACATTGAGTTTGATAAAATTAAGGTGCCCAAATCAGTGCCTTTTTACATAAAAATTGTTAGGCCACTATTTTTATAAATAAAATGTATTCTTATTTCATGCATTCAGTTTATTGTGTGAAAGAGGCAAATAATGAAATCAATGGACAGACTTACTGTTTGTTATAAGAAATATCTAGTCACAACAAATATTAAACATAATTTTAGATATTGAATTTTCTCTGTGTTATTTTACTCTATATTCCAAATGACTAATGGACAAGGTGTAGAATATTAATTACCTCATCAAAGTTAATTCATGAAAGGAGAAATCAAGTCTTCAGTTTAGGAAGGGAGTTTAATCATGTCTTCTTCAAATAGCGATCCTTTCAACATATTACAGCATGACTTGATTTATAATATTGTAATGTTTATGATCAATTTTCTGGAACATAAGCGTAAGGGCTCCTTAAACACTAAATCTCAAGATATGCTTAAGTTCATCACTATTTAAACTACAAAAAAGATAATAAATCAATGTTAATTCCACTGGGGGTGGAAATCAGAATCCTCTCAAAGGATTGAAATGCACATAGCACAAAGATGTTGTTTTTTTAAGTGGTTAATTTGGTGGTTAATTATTTAAGCCATTTGTTGAAAGAAGGAATTTAATGCTAACGGAGTCTGAGTGTGAAACGGTAATTCTGGGAACAGCAATGGATTCCATGATTTCTCTGACAATGAGGGAAATGCTGTACATCTTAAGTACACACTGCAGGAATTTTCTATTTATCAGCAAAACACACCCTGTCTATTCGGTTCTCTCTGCTAATGTCACTCTAATTCCCTGTAAAATATGAGTGACAGTGCACAATAACTTTATACCTACATAGTACATCACCATCAACTCACACCCGACAGATGTTGCTAGTAATTTCTCATTTGAAATCCCTGAGAAGAGACTTCGGTGCATGAGGCAGTGCAGATGGCTGCTATCCCAAGGAGTCCCTGCATCTAACACTAAAGTCTATGTAGTAGATGCTTCGTAAGAGGTTTCCCCACGGCCTTTTTGAAGCTTCTCCAACTGGATTTAAAATGTCACCAATACCAAAAAGCTCACAAGGCCACCTCGTCTCTGTCTTCACACACCAACGTCAAATGAGAATTTGCAGCCTTCAGGCTGAGAAGATAACTCAGTGGGTAAGAGCACAGGAAAAAGGAGTCATGGCCAAGCATGCCTGTAACCAAACACTGTGATTGGTGGAGACAAGAGAATCCCCGGGGCTTGCTAACTAGTCTGACTAGCTGAAAAGGCAAGTTCTTGGTTCAGTTAAGAAGATAAGCAAGGTAGAGCTGAGACCTGGTATCATCCTCTGATCTCCACAGTGTACCAGTGTGCACAGTCACATAAACCACACACAGACAGCGCGCACACACACACAGTCAGGGAGAATTTCTAATGTTCTCATTACTCTTTCTTACTTACTTTAAAAACTTGTTTCAAAGGGCTATAATGAAATACTATTGTAGAATAGGAACCAAAATTTGCCTCTGAACTGTGTGCTGGAATTAATGACATTATAAATATATCTAGTATCTCATCTTTCCCTGAAAAATTTAGAGCAGGAGGGAATCAATGTGCTCTTCTGGAATAAGAACACCTCAGTTCCACTGAAGCATTACTCTGGTGGCTTTTGAACTGTGAAATGGTAATCACCTACCACTCTGGAAAGCACAGTAACAGGGAAGAGGAGACAACTTCAGTCACCATCACCAGTCAGCAGAAGGGGTAAAGGCAGACAGGTAATTTACCAGTGGGTTTCTTCACTCCATCGTTCATCACTGCAGAGAGAGGAGCATGTTGTTATTAATAAAAACAATAAATCCCAAATCATTAAATTTTACCAATAAAGACTCGGGAGCCAGATGCTGGGATAAAAATCTGCTAAACTCAGAGAGGCAGAGAAAGAACCCAGCTGATCTTCCTATTCAGCTCACATCCTTAAAGAAAAGACCTTTATGCGTAGCCATGTCTTATAAGGAAAAAAATCTAAAATCCAAAGAGCTGAAAAGGCAAAAAGCCCAAAAGCTTGCTAGCTCAGCTGATGGCCCAGGAGGAAAAGCCCTGCTAGTTCAGCTACCAGCTTCGGAGGAAAAAGCCAAAAGCTAAAAGCCAAAGAGCTCTTTCTTCTTCTCCATGCTGTCTTAAATATCCTTCAACTGAAAGCCCCTCTTTACTACTTAATTCCTGTCAGATGATTTCTTAATCTGCCTCTTGACCTATCATTAACTTTATTAAATCCTGTGCATGAGCGCTTAGGTTAAAGGTGTGTGTGCTAGGGCCACACCATAACCATTTGTTTACAATAAACAGGAAGTTCTTGGATCAAGGGTGTGTGTTAGGGCTGAGCCACACTAAACAGTAAACAGGTTTTTACATCTCACAATCTCAGGGTTCACAATGGGATCAAATATCCTCCAACAGCAGCACCTGGTTAACTGTCCTTCTTTTCAGTACAATTCAATGGAGAGGAAACTGCTCTAGTACAAATGAGTGTCAGCAAAGGGTGGGGTGTTGCCTCCATCATTGTACAGGAAAGCATTGATGAGCACATTAAACAAAAGAACACCAGCTGTACAAGAAGAGAACGTTTTAGCAATACTGTAATTGGTAAATATGTGGAAAACCGTTATCTCAATGAGCTAAGCAGAAAAAAGGAAACTCAGCTTTCCACAATACTCAAAAGGACAAATTCTATTCATATAAAAATCTAAATGTAAAATATCTTTTTGTGGAAAGCACCTGTCCTGTTCCCTGTTTTCTCCCTCTTCCAATGTCCACCTCCTTTGCCTTTTGGAATGAGAATTGAGCATCTTACTCAGGGTCCTCCTTCTTGTTTAGTTTCTTTATGTGTACAGATTTTAGTATGTTTATCCTATATTATATGTCTAATATCCACTTACTAGCAAGTATATACCATGTGTGTCTTTCTGCTTCTGGGATACCTCAATCAGGATGATCTTTTCTAGTTCCCACCATTTCCATGCAAATTTCATGATTTCCTTGTTTTTAATTGTTGAGTAGTATTCCATTTGTAAATGTACCATAATTTCTGTATCCATTCCTCAACTGAGGGACATCTGGGTTGTTTCCAGCTTCTGGCTATTATGGATTAAGCTGCTATGAACACGGCTGAGTAAATGACCTTGTTGTATACTTGAGCATCTTTAGGATATATTCCTAGGACTGGTATAGCTGAATCTTGAGGTAGAACTATTCCTAATAGTATGAGAAAGACCCGATTGATTTCCAAAGTGGTTGTACAAATATACATTCCCATCAGCAATGGAGGAGGGTTCCCCTTTCTCCACATCCTCTCCAGAATATGTTGTTCCTTGAGTTTTTTATCTTAGACATGGGTACCAAAGCAGACACTGAGTCTCATAGTCAAACTTTGGGCAGAATGCAGGGAATTTTATGAAAGAAGGGAAAGATAGAAAGACCTGGAGGGTACAGGATCTCCACAAGGAGAACAACAGAACCAAAAAATCTGGGCACAGGGGTCTTTTCTGAGATTGATACTCCAACCAAGAACCATGCATGGAGAAAACCTAGAACCCCTGCACAGAGGTAGCCCATGGCAGATCAGTCTCCAAGTGGGTACCCTAGTAAAGGGAACAGGGGCTGCCTCTGACATGAACTCAGTGGTCTGATCCTTGATCACCTCCCCCTGATGGGGGGTGAGAGGGAACCTTAACAGGCCACAGAGGAAGACAATGCGGCCAATCCTGATGAGAACTGATAAGCTAGAGTCAGATGGAAAAGGAAGAGGACCTTTCCTATCAGTGGACTGGGGAGGGGCATGGGAGGAATGAGGAAGGGAGGGTGGGATTGGGAGGGGCAAGGAAGGGGGCTACAGCTGGGATACAAAGTGAATTAATTGTAATATATAAAAAATAATAAGACAAAAATATATATTTACATCTGCTAAAATAAAGCATAGGTACAATGTTAAGCCCAAGAATTAACATGTTTATGATTTAAAATGTAAATGTAATTAAAATTATATATTTATATGTGACTAAGAAATATTTCATGAGCAAATAAACATGAAAAAAAAGTTTTTTCAAAAAGGAGGAATTCCCCAGTGCCTCACCCCTAAGCTAAGAGCTACAGGCAACTAAGAAGCAAACTGAGAAGCAGTTTCTCTACAAATAAGACTCTAATTGGTTGTCCAATACCAAGCAATCAGTGAAATCACACACACACACAAATAATGACAAAATAAACTCAGAAAATTGCATTCATATATTTATGCCTACATATAAGAATAAGAGTAGAAAAGGAAGCCATGGATTGAGAAGCAGTGAAGTAGAGGAGGAGAGATTAGAGAAGGTCTGAACGGAAGACAGAGATGGGGAGATATTATGTAATTATATTTAATTCCCAAATATTGAAAAAAAAAAGAGGCTGTAGAATGAAGAAGTGTTTCTAAACTCTGCTTTTGAGGAGTTAGTATTCAAAGTAAGTGTCCAGTTCACAAAGATGAATAACAAAGCTGTAATCTGTAAAGCTGGGCAGCAGAGCCCCCAGGAAATGGCAGCCTGCTTTTCAACAGCATCACTTTATTATCTCGGTCCATGTTCAGTGTTACAGTCCCTGATAAATGACAAGTCAGCGCTCTTTCTTTTGTTACCCTTTATATTTAAATAGGAAAACCCAAGTCATATTTTACTCTTATATAGCAATCCAAGGAATATTTGTTAGTTTTAATGAACATATTTTAGAAAATATATTTTTTTTTGAAAATTGATATTGCATTCATATATGTTCAGTGAGCTATAAGGACTAAATGGAAAATCTTTTTTATTATTATTTTTTAATTAATGTATTTATTTTTGTATCAATCACAGGTTAGGTACTTTGCATCCCAAGCGTAGCCCCCTCCCTCACTCCCACCCACCCTCTCACTCCCTCCCTCAGCTCCTCCCCGCCAACTCCAAGTCCAACAACAGAGGAGGACCTCCTCCCCTTCCATCC
>JAQQSO010006915.1:0-10995 GCA_028658305.1 Pachyuromys duprasi
GGTGAGAGTGGAGTGTTGAAGTCTCCCACTCTTAGGGTGTTGGGATCAGTGTGTGATTTCAGTTTTAAAATTGTTTGATTTACATATGTAGGTGGTCTTGTATTTGGGGCATAAATGTTCAAAATTGTGATGTCCTCCTGTTGGAATTTTCCTTTGATGAGAAGGAAGTGCCCCTCCTCATCTTTCTTGATTAACTTTGGTTGAAAGTCTATTTTATTAGATACTAGGATTGCTACCCCAGCTTGTTCTCTGGGTGCATTTGCTTGGAAAATGGTTTTCCAGCCTTTTACTCTGAGGTAGTGTTTATCTTTCTTGCATAGGTGTGTTTCTTGGATGCAGCAGAATGTGGATCCTGTTTCTGCAGCCATTCTGTTAGTCTGTGTCTTTTTATTGGAGAGTTGAGTCCATTGCTGTTGATAGATACTAGTGACCAATGATGTTATTTCCTTTTATTGTGGAGTTGGTGGTCTTACTGTGATTCATTGCTTTTTTGTTGTTGTTGTCATTGGGAAATTATCTGTATCCTGTATTTTCTTTGGTGTAGTTGTTTCCGTTGGCCTGAAGTTTTCCTTCTAGTACCTTCTGTAGGGCTCTGTTGCTGTGTAGGTATTTCATGAATTTTGTTTTGTCGTGGAAAATTTTGTTTTCTTCATCTATGTTGATTGAAAGCTTCCCTGGGTATAGTAGTTTTTGTTGGCATCTGTGTTCCCTTAAAGACTGCATGACTTCTGCCCAAGCCCATCTGGCTTTCATAGTTTTTGATGAGAAGTCTGGTGTGATTCCAATTGGTCTACCTTTATATGTTACTTGACCCTTTTCCCTTGCTGCCTTTAATATATTTTCTCTGTTTTGTAGGTTTAGTGTTTTGACTATGATGTGATGAGAGGTATTTCTTTTCTGGTCTAGTCTATTTGGTGTTCTGTAGGCTTCTTGTATGTTTATGGACATTTCTTTTTTTAAGTTGGGAAAATTTTCTTCTATGATTTTCTTAAAAATATTTTTCGGTCCTTGGAGCCTGGAGTCTTCTTTTTCATTTATTCCAATTATTCTTAGGTTTCATCTTTTGATGGCATTGTTGATATATTGGATGTGTTGTGTTTGGGACTTTTTCGATTTTATTTTTCCTTCATTGAGGAATGCATTTCAGCCAGCGTATCTTCAGCTCCTGAGATTCTCTCTTCTATCTCTTGTATTCTATTGGTGATGCTTACGTTTGTGGTTCCTGATCTTTTCTCTAAGTTCTCCAGTTCCAGGTTCTTCTCCATTTGTGTCTTCTTTATAGATTCTAGTTCTGTTTTCATGCTTTGTATATTTCCTTCATGTGATTGGCTGTGTCTCCTCTTTTGGTTGTTTCCTCTCTGTTTATCTTTAATTGTTCCTTTATGTGGGCAGTTAAATTCTTCTGAATTTCTTTGAGTGCCTTGTTCATTTCCTCTTTTTGTCCCTCTTTTTGTTCCTGTAATATCTGCATAATCATAGCTCTAACATAATGTTCCTGTGTCTCTGCTGAGTTAAAATCTCCATTGCTTTTGGGTGTTTCTGGTGGGGCCATGGTGTCCTGATTTTTGTTGGGTGAGTTCTTAAGTCAACTTCTGGGCATTTGTTTATATATAATTAAGGAGCTCTTTGTGCTCTAAGGCTGAACTTCAGACTGGAACTGTCAATCTCTTGTGTCAGGAGTATTCTTCAAGAAGATCGGGGAGTTCCAGTGGTTTGATAGTGTGTTTTGTTGTCTCAGTTGAACTCTATTGTGGGATCTGTTTGCCTGGCTTTGTGCTCTGTGCTAGAAGCTGCGAGCACTGCAGGCTGTTCACCCCTCTGGTCTGGAGGCTTGGCTCCTCACTCTGTGCCAGATGCTGAGTGTCCCAGTTTGAGATGTCAGCTGGGGGCGCTGCTCTCGTCAGGAGGCTCCAAGCCCCGACCTGGGCTTGCTGCTAAGGGCTCTCCTCTGTACTGGAGACTTGGCGCCTCCTTCTGGCCCAGGGACTTTGCCCACGGTCTGAGATGGTGTTTGGGGGCACCTCAGTCTGGACCTGATGCTGTGTGTCCCAGACAGGGGTGGTGGCTAGTGTTTCCACGTGGAGTATGCCCACCCGATGCAGCCCTGTCTGTGGAATGGAATCTGGGGCCTTCTTAGACAGGCCCGTGGACACACACATGGGCTGGAGTGGTTGCAGGCATTGCTGAGCAGTGTGCACCTGCTGTATGCAGGCCAGCCTGAAATGGTACCCGGGATCTTCTCAGTCTGGCCCGTGGACACACATATAGGGACTGAGGTTGTTGCCAGCAGAGCTGAGCGGTGTGCACCCGCAGTATGCAGGCCGGTCAGAAACAGTACCTCAGTCAGGCCAGGAGACTGTGTGACCCAGTCTGGTATGGCAGCTGTTGGCGCTCAGCGTGGCTGCTCCTTCAGATCAGGGCTGTGTGCCACCAGGAGTTTTAGGATTTTCCCACTTGATTTCCTCGCTGTAGGAGTTCCACTCACCTGGCAATCACAAATGCTCGTGTTGTAGGTCCCAGAGTTCAGTCTCCTGGTTGCTGCGTTGTTACTGCTGTCCTACTCCTCAGACACAGTGTCCTCTCGTGGCAGCCATCTTTGATCGCAACCAGCTTATACCTCTCCTTTTTTTTTTCTTTTCCTTTTCCCTTTCCTTTCCTTCTCCTTTCCTTTCCTTTCCCCCTTTCCTTTCCTTTCCCTTTGCCTTTCTTTTCCTTTTCCTTTTGTTTCCTTTCCCTTTCCTTTCCTTTCCTTCCCTTCCCCTTCCCTTTCCCTTTCCTTTTCCTTTCCTTTCCTTTTCTTTCCTCTTCTCTTCCCTTCCTTCCCTTCCCTTTCCTTTCTTTTAATTTCCTTTCCTTTCACTTTTCCTTTCCTTTCCTTTCTTTCCTTTCCTTTCCTTTCCCTTTCCCTTCCCTTCCCTTTCCTTTCCTTTCCCCTTTCCTTTCCTTTTCCTCTCCTCTCCTCTTCTTTTCCCTTCCCTTCCCTCCCCTCCCCTCCCCTCCCCTCCCTTTCCTTTCCTTTCCTTTCCTTTTCGTTCTGTCTTTGCTGTTTTCCTTTCCTTTAGTCCAGGCTTTTCAAGAATTCACTAAGTAGCTCAGACTGTGCTTGAATTCAGTGAAATCTTCCTTGTGCAGTCTGTAGAGTCTTGTAGTCCACAAGTGTGCTACTGTGGAAGAAGGTTTCTATTATGTTTTTTCTTCCCTGTAAACATCGCTGTAAATGTTTCTGTGTCACAATGCCCTCTGTTTAGCACAGTGGTCACTTATCCCCTTCCTTTTATTTTTCCCCTAATTTGTTATTTATACCTCAAGAATGTCAGAAATTTAGTTAATCTCAGAAATAATGGTCTGAAACTCTTCTAGATTATCAAAAATAGCCATTTATTGGACACTCCTCTGTTAGAAAATGACAAAGTTCATCATTAGCTATCTTGCCGAATGAGCCGTACTTTAAAAAACACTAGAATTTTCTGTTTACAGAGTCATCAGAAATAATAACTTTTCTTTTTCTGTGGGTTTGGAACTAAACTTTCTCTAAAATACTTGCAAAAACATTTAATCTAAATTTGTTTTTACAGTTGAGGTTATCACTAATGTATTCATTTGTGAATAATTATCACATACATAATTTATTTATGATATATGCATAGGTAATATTTGTGAATAATAATAAATCAGTAAAAATTCTCAATTACTCACTGTGTCTCAATAGAGAGATGCACACTTGTGATAGTGCAACAGACAACAGAAGAGTGCTTAATGTCCTCGAAGGCTTTCTTGATTTCTAGTTTCAATCTGAAATGGAGACTGAGTTACAATAGCCTAAGTTCTTTTCACACTGGTCTTAGTATGAAGTAGCATTACCTTCATGACTGTCATTTATTATTTTCATATTTCCCTTTTGAAAGCCTTCTACCATCCCAGCATTATGGAGAACTGCTCTTAGTCATGCGTCTGGCTTCTAAATTCCTGCATCAGAGATGAACCAGCCTCTGGACTGAAAGAAAGATGGGTTCAGAGATCTATTTCCTCTGACACAGCCTGAGACCCCAAGTGTCTATACTACAGCCATCAACTATTCTCAGATCAGCACAGGACATAGTTTGTAGATAGCCCAAATAAATATAAGCTGGATTTAAATTAAAGTTTAAGAAATACTGGTTTTGATAAATTACTTAATATGTATAGTCCTGTTTCTACCACATAGTAGGATGGTCCTGAGAATCAGAGTACACAGCACGTGCTCATGTCTTTTGTTTTTGTTGTTCTAGGGACACTAGTGGAGATCTCCTAAGCAAGGATCTAAGCATCTCAACCTGGGAAACCACCAGCACATCACTGAATGGAAGTTACACTGCACCTTGTTATGTCAAGTACCAAGCCATCATGTGGCTTTCCTTCATCATTTCTGCAGTTGGGGTGGTACTAAATTCCATAGTGCTGTGGTTCCTGGGCTTCCGGATGCACAGGAATGCCTTCTCTGTCTACATCCTCAACCTGGCTCTGGCGGACTTGCTCTTCCTGTGCTTTAACTTTATGTTTTCCCTTCTGGATATCATTTACACCTTTTACTCCATTTTCATAGTCATCCCCTTGTTTTTTTATGTTGTGCCAAAATTTGCTTACCTTTCTGGCCTGAGCATTCTCAGCGCCATTAGCACTGAACGCTGCCTGTCTATCCTGTGGCCGATCTGGTATCGTTGCCAACGTCCAAGACACACATCAGCTGTCACCTGTGTCTTCCTTTGGACACTGTCGATAATGTTGGGTCTCCTGGAAGGAATGGCATGTGGCTTACTGTTTAATAATTTTTACTCCTTTTGGTGTGAGAGATTTATTGTCATCACTACTGTGTGGTCAATTGTTTTATTTGTGGTTCTCTGTGGGTTCAGCCTCATCCTGCTTGTCAGGATCTTCTGTAGCTCACACAGGATTCCTATGACCAGGCTGTATGTGACCATTGCACTCACAGTGCTGGTCTTCATGATCTTTGGTCTTCCCTTTGGGATCTACTGGCTCCTTTACCAATGGCTTGGACATTTGTATTATGTTAAAATATGTGATTTTAATCCTGATACAGTATTCCTATCCTGTGTTAACAGCTGTGCCAACCCCATCATTTACTTCCTCGTTGGGTCCATTAGGCACCGCAGGTTCCAGCAGAAAAGTCTGAAGTTATTTCTGCAGAGAGCCATGCAGGACACTCCAGAGGAGGAAGATGGTGGAGAGAGGGGTACTTCTGGAAATCCTGAAGAAGTGGAAACAGTCCAGTGAACCAGCTGAGATTTGCTTTGATCAGAAATGGTTTTGAGAGAGAAATATGTTTCTTACCTGTGTGGGCTATTTTCACAACATTGTTCAGTTTGTTGCCTGGTCTTTAATATGTTAAAACAAAAAAAACCAATCATTTTTTTGTGACAGTTGAAAGATACAGAACTTGCATGTGGAGCATTTTTGGAGCTGTGTTACTCAGAACTTCACAATCTCCTTCTGATGGTGCTCCTCAAAAGCATTCTGGGGACAAGAACTGATACTGTTGACAAATCCCTCTTTCATCAGATGGTTAAAGAAAGTGCAAGAAAGGGTTGCATTTCTTTAGTCACTGAAATTTATAGTGCTTAAACAAATGTTATATCTTGCAAAATATTTTTCCTCAATGTTTCAAGAGTTAAATGTCTAAACTTCATGATGATAGTACTTATTTATTTCTGCAGGTCATAAAGAATGTGATGGTCTTTCACATATATAGGAGCTGTTTGGGAGTGATAAGGAGGTGAGGTTTTATTGGAGGAAATGTGTCACTGGGAAGCACTTCAAGGTTTCGAAAGCCCACTTTATTTCCATCTTCCCTTCTCTCTCTCTCCCTGTGTTTGTCTTCCTATCTGCCTTATGCTTATGCATATCAGATGTATGCAATTAGCTACTGCTACAGTACCATGTGTCCCTGTTTGCTGGCCTCCTGCCATGCTCTCTGCCATGATGGTGATGGATATAAACCCTCTGGAACCTGAAACTCCCAAACTAATGTTTTTTAGAAGTTTTCTTGTTCAGAGTAAGTAGAAAAACCAGGACATAAGATTGTGCCAAGGACTGGAGATATTGCTGTTGTAGGCCTGACTGTGATGTTTTTTGGAATTATGTGGAAGACTTGGGGACTTTGGAATAGGAAAGCAGTTGACTGCTATAAGTGGGTCTTAAGTGGAAGCTTGGAAGACAGCAATGCTGCAAATATTACAAAGAGCATTTCAGGAGGTTTCAGATGGGATCAAGGTAGCAACAGGGCTAGAGACTATTATTGTGGAATTTTGCAAAGAATGTGACTGCTTTTTGTACTTGTCCTAAGAATGTGCCTGAAGCAAAACTGAAAGTTTTTGGACTAGTTTGGTTTGCAGAGCAGATTACATCAACCATGATGAAGAGCAAGCAGGGCAAAAATAATAACAAATGTGCAATTTGAGGACTGAAAAAGCCCCAGAAAATTTAGTGCTGGAGCTAAGTGTTGTGCTCAAAGAGATCAATTGTTTAAAGAAAGACCTGTTGTGAACAGCATAAAGGGAGAGCCTCTACATCGGAAGACCTTACCCAGCTAAACTTCAGCTTTCAGAAGGGAAATGCCTAAAGACTCTCCCAAAACAAAAGAAATACATGAAAGGAATAAATCAAAACATAGTAAATGTAATTTCAGGAAGGGGTGAGGTTCCATGCTAAGCTAGCAGTAAAAATTGGCAGCATCAACCATGTGCTTCTGGCCTTCCAGTCGAGAGGAATGTAGAAGTAAAGGAATTGTGAGATGTTCCTCTGAGGTTAGCGAAGGCCACTGAGCCAAGCCTGTGGCAGGGCAATCCTCACATGGAGACCCAGAGAGGCCACCGTGAAAATGAAGCCTCGATTTTTTTTTTTTTTTTTACTGGAGACTCAAAATGTTGGCAACAACAGAACTGTGGGATACCTACCAAATAGAGATGCAAAGAGTATGTGAAATCAGCCCAAGAGATAGAAGTGAAATGTGTTACAGTTGTAAATCTGAAAGTGCAGACCTATCTCAGCCTTTTGACGTCAAGACATGGAACTACCAGATTTGGAGTTTGCCTCTCTGGATTTTAATTTTGGCTTGGCCCAGTATTTCCTCATTCCTCTCTTTCTCCCATTCTTTTCTTTTTGAAGTAATGTAAACGTACGTTCTGTGTCTTTGTATATTGGAAATATGTACTTTGGTTTTTTAATTTGAAAAGGGGTTACAATTACATGATTGTCTTGAGTCTCAGTAGAGACTTTGGAATTCTAAATGGTGTTAAGACTATGATGGACTATAGAACTTTTGAAGTTGGAATGAATGACTTTTCTATTATAATATGGCTACAATCCTATGGGGGCCAGTGAGTGAACTGTGATGGTCTGAATGAGAATGGCCCAAGTAGGCTCATGTATTTGAATGATTGGTCCAAAGTTGGGGAGGTGCTGTTTTGGGAAAGATCATGAGATGAGGCTTTGTTGTAGGAAGGATGTTACTTGGGGTGGGCTTTTCAGGTTTTTAAAAAGAATTTATTACAATTTATTCACTTTGTATCCCACCCATAGCCCCCACACTAATCACCTCCCAATCCTGCCTTCCCTCCCTACCTCATCTCCTCCCATGCCCCTTCCCAAGTCCACTGGTAGAGGAGCTCCTCTTCCCCTTCCATCTGACTCTAGCCTATCAGATTTCATCAGGACTGGCTGCATTGTCTTCCTCTGTGGCCCGGTAAGGTTGCTCCCCCATCAGGGGGAGGTGATCAAAGAACCAGCCACTGAGTTCATGTCAGAGACAGACCCTGTTGCCCTTACTAGGGAGCCTGTTTGGACACTGAGCTGCCATGGGCTACATCTGTGTAAGGGTTCTAGGTTATCTCCATGCATGGTCCTTGGTTGGAGAATCAGTCTCAGAAAACACCCCTGGGCCCAGATATTTTGGTTTTGTTGTTCTCCTTGTAGAGCTCCAGACCCTTCCAGGCCTTTCTATCTCCCCCTTCTTTCATGAGATTCCCTGCACTCTGCCCACAGTTATGAGTCTCAGCATGTGCTTTGATACTCTGATGGGTAGAATCTTTCAAAGGCCTTCTGTGATAAGCTCCATTCATGTTCATTGTTTTCTCCCTCTTCTGATGACTATCCTGTTTGCAATTCTGAATGAGGATTGAGCATCTTACACAGTGTCCTCCTTCTTGCTTAGCTTCTTTAGGTGTACAGATGTTACCATGATTATCTGTATTTTAGGTCTAATATCCACTTATAAGTGAGTATATACCATGTATGTCTTTCTGCTTCTGGAATACCTTAATCAGGATGATCTTTTCTAGTTTCCCCCATTTGCCTGCAATTTTCATGATTTCTTTGTTTTTACTTGCTGAGTAGAATTCCATTGTGTAAAAGTACCACAATTTCTTTATCCATTCCTCAGTTGATGGACACCTGGGTTGTTTCCAGATTTGGCTACAAATATGGTTGTGCAAATGTCCTTGTTGTATACTTAAGCATGATTTGGATGTATGCCTAGGAATGCTATAGTTGGATCTTGAGGAAGCACTAATCCTAATTGCCTGGGAAAGTACCAGAATGTTTTCCTAAGTGGTTGTATAAGTTTACATTCCCACCAGCAATGGAGGAGGGTTCCCCTTTCTCCACATCCTCTCCAACATGTGTTGTCACTTGAGTTTTTGATTTTAGCCATTTTGATGAGTGTAAGGTTTATGGACACCTGATTTTTGACAAAGATGCCAAAACCATACAGTGGAAAAAAGACAGCATCTTCCACAAATGGTGCTGGTCTAACTGGTTATCTGTTTGTAAAAAAATGCAAATATATCCATACTTAGGAACCTGAACAGAAACTAAAGTCCAAGTGGATCAAAGACCTCAACATAAAACCAGACACACTAAATCTGTTAATAGAAAAAGTGGGGAAAAGCCTTGAGCTCATTGATACAGGAGACAACTTCTTGAACAGAACACCAACAGCACAGGCTCTAAGATCAACAATCAATAAATGGGACCTCATGAAACTGAAAAACTTCTGTAAAGCAAAGTACACTGTCGTCAGAACAAAATGACAGCCTACACATTGGGAAAGATCTTCTCCAACCCTGTATCTGACAGAGGACTGATATCCAGAATATGTAAAGAACTAAATAAGTTAAACAGCAAAAAAACAAAAAACAAAAAACAAAAAACAAGTAATCCAGTTAAAAATGGGGTACAGAGCTAAACAAAGAATTCTCTGTAGAGGAATACTGAATGGCAGAGAAACACTTCAAGAAATGCTCAGCATCCTTAGATCTCATGAAAATGCAAATCAAAAAGACCCTGAGATTTCACCTTACAGCCATCAGAATGGTTTTTCAGGTTTTTAAAACTTGTCTCATTTCCAATGATTGTCTCCCGTCCCCCGCCTTCCATCTCCCCTCCTTGCTGCTTCATTCTTGTGAATCAGATGCATGTTGTCAGACACTGCTCCAGGGCCATGCTTGCCTCCTGCCATACTCTTTCCCATGATGCTCATGGATTCTACCCTATGGAACTATATGTCTCCAAAGATGCATAATTCATAGTGTCTCATCAGAGCAATACAAAATAAACTACGATGATAATTTTTTACAATTATTTTTATTTTATTTTTATTAATTACAGTTTATTCACTTTGTATCCCAGCTGTAGCCCCTTTCCCCATCCCCTCCCAATCCTTTCCTCCTCCGCTCTCTTCTCCTATGCCTCACCTCCAGTCCAATGATACGGGAGGTCCTCCTCTCCATTCCTCTGGCCCTAGTCTATCAGGTCTCATCAGGACTGGCTTCATTGTCTTCCTCTGTGGACTGGTATGGCTGCTCCCTGCTCAGGTAGAGGTGATCAAAGAGCCAGCCCCTGAGTTCATGTCAGAGATAGTTTCTGTTCCTATTACTGGGGAACCCTCTTGGACATTGAGCTGTCTTGGGCTACAAGATGATGATTTTAATTCATCTTACTTGTATATTCCTCAATTCAATTGATTCATTCTTTTTGTTTTTTGTCTCTTACTCACCAAAAGACTTGTCAATCATATCATATTATTGTTCTGTGTATATTGACTCTTTAAAATACATTCTAGTTGTAAGTGAAATTATGTGATTTTTTTTCTCTTTGCATTCATCTTATGAAAAAATAGCATCATGAATGCTAAATCACCCACATTACACCAAATAACCAGGACTCCATGCTCTTAATAGTTGAGGAACCATGTTCTGTATGTGACTGCCACAGTTCCATGATCAGTTCCTCCATTGTTCCCTGCCTGGGTGACTCCCTTGCCTTATATAATGGGAGAAATTATTAAGTAAAGATGAAAAACGTACTTTTTGTACAGTGATATATCTTTGTCCATTCCTTAATTTTATAATGATTTTGTTTACTTTTGTTTTTGAGATTATTATATAGTAATATAATTTCCTTTTCCTTTCTCCCATCCAAACTCTCCCTCATTTACCTCTTTGCTTTGTTTCCCATTAATCACTATTTTCATCACTAGTTGTTTTTACATATGAACACACATTCTTTTTTTTTTAAATTTTTTTGTTATCAATCACAGGTTAGGTACTTTGCATCCCATGCGCAGCCCCCCCCACTCCCTCCCACCCTCCCCAACCCTCCCTCATCTCCTCCCCGCCCAGTCCAAGTCCACCAACGGGGGAGGACCTCCTGCCCTTCCATCCAACCCCAGCTCATCCTGTCTCCCCAGGGCTGGCTGCAATGTCCTCCCCTGGGATCTAGCCAGTCTGTCACTCCGGTGCTTGTATGGGGGAGGGTCAATGAGTCAGCCATCAAGTTCAAGACTGAAACAGTCCCTGCTTCCCTCACTAGGCCCTCCAGTCCTACACCAAGCTATCTTGGGTCCCATCTGCACAGGGGTTCCAGGACACATCCACACGTGGTCCTTGGTTGTAGAAACTATCTCATACAAGACCCCTGTGCCCTGCTCAGTTTAGTCATTGT
>JAQQSO010006916.1:0-10995 GCA_028658305.1 Pachyuromys duprasi
TTGCAGCCAGCCCTGAGGAGACAGGATGAGCTGGGGTTGGATGGAAGGGGAGGAGGTCCTCCCCCGCTGGTGGACTTGGAGTGGGCGGGGAGGAGATGAGGGAGGGTTGGGGAGGGTGGGAGGGAGTGGGCGGGCTGGGCATGGGATGCAAAGTACCTAACCTGTGATTGATAACAAAAAATAAAAAAATTAAAAAAAAGAGATATACCACGAAAGCAACAAGTTGTCAAATAGACAAGACAAAAATAAAGAAAAATAAACCACCAAAAAAAAAAAAAAACATTTATATTAGAGGACCTCTTCCCCTTCCATCTGACCCTAGTCTATCAAGTCTCATCAGTACTGTCTTTCAAAATCTTCCTCTGTGGCCTGGTAAGGCTGCTCCCTTCTCAGGGGGAGGTGATCAAAGAGCCAGCCACTGAGTTCATGTCAGAGACAGCCCCTATTCCCGTTATTAGGGACCCCGTTTAGAGACAGAGCTGCCATGGGCTACATCTGTGCAGGGGCTCTAGGCTATATCCATGAATGGTCCATGGTTGGAGTATCAGTCTCAAAAAAGACCCCGGGGAAGGGGCATGGGAGGAGATGAAGGAAGGTGAGAGGGTAGGATTGGGAAGGGACAAGAGTGGAACTACAGCTGAGATAAAAATGAATAAATTATAATAAATAAAAATTATATTAAAAAAATAAAGGTGAGGAGTATGAGCTTGGAAGTTTAGGATGACGTTGTGCCTGAGGCCACCTATCTCCATTAAATTGCCCCTACATGAATATTGAGAACTGAGAAAAACAAAAAACAAAAACAACAAAAAGGCTTCCACTATAGTTTCCTATGACTATGAGTGATGCTTGCTTTGCTTGCTTTCTCCTCAGTTTAAGAACAACATCCAAACATTATCTGAACTGTACTATTGTCATGCTAAAAGCTCACATGATTTCTCCTGCACGGCAGAACAGAAGCAACATTATCCCAGTGGGGCAAGCAGAACCCTGCACCCGATTGCCTAGACATCAGATAGGGCAAAGGACAGTGATACAGATTTATCCAAACTCTTAGGTAATGAGGGGACATTGACAAATTAATAAAGTTGGGTAAATTATATGACAACACACGACTTTTGGTTGAAAAATGAAATACATTTTTAGTCAATATTATGAATTTTACTTCAAAGAGAAATAGTTACGATTTGAGAGTACAAGAAAAGACATTGTACAAATCATATACTTTCTGCATGCTCTGACCAGTAGAGACGGAGTCAAGAGGGGTGGATGTACTAAGCAGAGTGATCAGAAAGGAGACTTCTCAGTGGGAGCTGCACAGAGGCAGGCACACAAGGCAGGGTGTTCAGCCTCTGCACATAGATTGCTTTGGATCTTTGCATAAGTAAATTCTAAATGATGACTCAGTCCTCGGTAGCCATCAGGAAACAGAAAGTGTAGTAGGTGAGTTAGTCCAGCACTCATCTGAGATCCCCGGTAAGTTAGCCTTTGGAGGACTTATTCTAGCTCCACAGGTGGGGTACTGAGGTACACTACAGAGATTTAGCATCCTTGTAAATTGTAAATCAATGAAAGTACCAAACCAATCTGAGATAAATGAAATATCAGTGAATAACAAAGCACTTTCTGGAAAAGGATAATTAAATTTAAATTTCACATTACAAAGGGTCCTTGGTGTCTCACAAATGACTTTGAGAAGACACAAAGACGCCAAAGCAACAAGCACTTCCAGAAGAAATGATTTGTCAACAGAACAGGCCCAGACAGACAAATGGTCATATGGAAAATGGAAAACTGTTGCTTTCCAGGAATATGAAAGGGACATGTATCTGAATCCTATGGACTGCTCAAATTTTTTAAATTCTTATATGTCAAAGCTATATTAGATAACATAATAACCTCACTGTACCTTAAAGTGGCTAAGATAATAGCTCTTTTAGTGTGAACAGTAAATTTAAGTGGCCAAGAAGAAAAGAAACTCTCAGTACTGAGATAGGAGCATAATGTCTAATGAAGAAAGAGAAATCAGTACAAGTATGGTGAAAATGGGTTCTTATCACTGTAATGTCTTAGATATTAGAAAACTTGATATGCTACATCAGTATCCTCATCAAGTGATACAGAGGACTGGACTTTGTTTCTTTTCTTGGGAGAAAAGATGTTGAACAGATTCTACTTTCAAGCAGCTGTAGTGATACACCCTCTATGTACAACAATATCCATTCATGTATTGTGTTTTTAATGAGTGTTCACTCAGCACACAGCTCTATAACTATGGCCTTAATAGCATGTGAACTATTTTTGACACTATCAGTCCTCTCCCTTCACTGAATCGAGAAGAATTCCTTGTGCACTGATTTGTGCTTATAGTCATGTGAATTTGCAGTTTTCAATCCCTTTTATTTCAAATTTTCACACTACTGTTCTGGTCAAGACTCTTCACAACACGAAATGAATGTGGTGAAGTAGGTGGTAATATACTTCCTTTTCTAGATGAGATGGAGGAAGAAATTTTATTATGAATATTACCTCTGACATGAACAATAGTTTAATTCTGGTTTCACACAATATTCCATTTGCCAGATTTAATTGTTCTACCAATTTATTAAGAGATGGCTACTTTTTTTTTAATCATGAGAGGGTATTGAAAGTTTTAAATCATTCTACTTCTGTTAAAGTACAAGTCAATAATCTGGTAGTAAAGAGCTGATACTTGACATATTTTCCATCTGGAAGATTTTTTTTCCCTCTCAGGGGATTTGTATTTGTGTCTTACTCTTTCTAGTGTAAAGCTTTGTGTAAATTAAATTTTCTGATAACCTTGGGGAATGTTACATCACTTCATGTCTTCCTCTTTCGGTTCACCGCCCCCTCCCACAGCACAACATACCCTACAGCTTCTCTTAGTGGTGTAGAAGGCAAAAGTAATGAGCATGTGTGCCACCTGTATTTACAAAGCCGGCTATTGTGTCATAAAGACAGTCCAGCATCATGCATGTGTAACATCGAAAGTGTCTTTTTGAGTCCTCGTTATTTGCTTCACTCTGTTTTTGTGCATTTTATTTTTTCCAAGAAGTAATCAAGGGAAAGCCACAGTAAATAATTTTGAGATAAAATAGTGCACTCTTCATCTGGAATGTCATTGTTGAACCTGACACAGAAGAAAAATATGTAAGAACATAGCAAAAGAGTAATACATTTGTGCATCTTTTGGGTTTACCACAATAATTACTTTTTCTATATAGAAACTGAACTTTAAATCTTAAGTTGTAACCATTACTAACATTTCTAGTTTTGTCCTTATTTATCTAAAAATGTCATTCTTTTGGTATAACAACTATATTTCACTTTTAAATTGTACAATGAGTAATTATGCTAGCTTTATAATTCTTAGGGACTTTGTAGAATAATATTATTTCTTAATGATATTCTTTTGTATTATGTCCAATTGAGTAATATTTAGTTACAATTTTAACTCGTGATGAAAATGTTATTTGGGAATATCAATAATGGATTGCATTTATATTGATTGTAGTAAATACATTTCAATTATTCTTAATTTGTAGTAATATGGTAAGCAAAATTTTATGACAATTTTTAAAGCAAAAAGATACCTTACTTATATAAACACTATGAAATGGGATGGGTGTGGTGTCCTAAACCTATAATCCTAGCACTCAGGAAGCTGAGGCAGGAGGATGGAGCTCAGGGTTAGACTGATCTAAATACTAGCTCCTACATGACTGAATCAGCGCTCAGTGTCAACTCTTCCAGATGTAAATTCACTATACCAATGATGCTTCATTCTAAATGCCATTCTTTATTAATCACCATATTAATGAAAATGAAATGTAAGATCTTTCTAATTCTATGTAAGCCTCCCAATATTCTTTCTTTTTTAAATTTGTATTTATTATATTAATTACAGTTTATTCACTTTGTATCCCAGCTGTAGCCCCCTCCTTAATTCCCTCCCAATTCTACTTTCCCTCCCTTATCTCTTCCCATGCTACTCTCCCTTCCTCCTCCCCTTCCATCTGACCCTAGCCTATCAGGTCTCATCAAGACTGGCTTCATTGTCTTCCTCTGTGGCCTGGTAAGGCTGCTCCCCTCTCAGGGAAGGTGATCAAAGATCCAGACACTGAGTTCATGACAGAGACAGCCCCTGTTCCCCTTTCTAGGGTACCTTCTTGGATACTGACCTGACATGGGCTACATCCGAGCAGGATTCTAGGTTATATCCATGAATGGTCCTTCATTGGAATAACAGACTCAGAAATGAACCCTATGCCCAGGTTTTTTGGTTCTGTTGTTTTCCTTGTGGAGCTCCTGTTCTCTCCAGGTCTTACTATCTCCCCATTCTTTCATGAGATTCTTTGCACTCTACCCAAAGTTTTGTTATGAGCCCCAGCATTTGTTTTGATACACTGCTGGGTAGAGTCTTTCAGGGGCCCTCTGTGGTAGGATCCTATCCTGTTCCCTGTTTGCTCCTTCTTCCAATGCCTGTCCTGATTGTCTTTCTGAGTGAGAATTGATCATCTTACTCAGGGTCCTCCTTCTTGCTTAGCTTCTTTAGGTGTATACATTTTAATGTGTTTATCCTACATTATATGTCTAATATCCACTTATAAATGAGTATATACCATGTGTGTCTTTCGTTCTAGGATACCTCACTCAGGATGATCTTTTCTAGATCTTACCATTTGCTGCAAATTTCATGATTTCCTTATTTTTAATTGCTGAGTAGTATTTCACTGTGTAAAGGTGCTGTAATTTCTGTATCGATTCCTCCATTTAGGAACATCAAAGTTGTTTCTAGGTTTTGGATATTAATAATAAATCTGCTATGAACATGGTTGAACAAATGTCCTTGTAGTGTACTTCAGCGTATTTTGGATATATCCGTAGGAGTGGTATAGCTGGATATTGAGGAATCATTATTCCTAATTGTATGAGGAAGCACCAGATTGATTTCCAAAGTGGTTTTGCAAGTTTACATTCCTACCAGCAACACAGGAGGGTTCCCCTTTCTCTACATCCTCTCCAGCATGTATTGTCCCTTGAGTTTTGATCTTAGCCAGTATGATGGCTGTAAGGCGAAATCTCACAGTTGTTTTGATTTGCATTTCTCTGATGACTAAGGACATCTAGCATTTCTTTAAGTGTTTCTCTGCTATTCTATAATCCTCTACAAATAATTCTCTGTTTAGCTCTGTACCCCATTTTTTAAAATTGGATTTCTTAATTTGTTGTTTTTTAACTTCTTGAGTTCTTTATAAATTCTGTATATTAACCCTCTGTCAGATATAGGGTTGGTGAAGATATTGTCCCAGTCTTTTTATAAAATCAGGGTCTCTAGTGGTTTCCAAAATAATGCCAAATCTCAGTCAGAATATGATTGGGTTTACAGAAAGTACATTCAGTTTTACTATCATGACATTTTGTTTTCCTAAGATGTCTCTCCTTCTCTATGGCTCTGACTCTTTCTTTCTGCAAGTGGCCCTTGGCTCCCCATCATCTGCAGGGCAACTTCTGTGGATTTTGCAAATCCAAAGTCAAACTTGGATATGGGGCCCTGAAGGAAAGTTATCTTAAAATGTACTAAAATTTAAAGCAAATCCTTAAAAACCTGTATAAATGATAAGTACATCAGATGCTAAGAAGATACAAATATCTCACATAAAATAATAGTTGCAGAGGTGGCTCTGAGCTGTTGTTTAGACAGTCACAGTGGAATCACTACTTGTCTTGATGAGGGACTCTGGACGTTCTATCCTTGCAGTTTCTTTGGAGGAACAGTGAAAGGCACTGTCTGATGTGGTCAGTTTAAGCACATTACTGTGTTTAAACTGGGAAGCAGGCACATGGCCACTAGCAAAGCATTTAAAACAACACAAAATCATTACATCAGAGGACCCTTCAGTCAGCAAATTGAAAATGGTTTAATTATGGTCTTTGCTGACTGTTTTATAAAGGTATCATCCCTTGTATCACGAAGGACTGTTGTCTTGCCTGATGTTTGTCCCAAAATGACATACTCCAGAATGTAGCTTTTGTAGTGTTCCTTTATGAACTGTTGGCTGAAGGGGGTGGCCTTAAGCCCCTTTCTTTCTCCAAACTAGCAGGCCACAGTCTCACCAAAACGTTGGTTATCATGATCTGTGCAAATATACACTATCCCATTACCTCTATTGAATCCTATGTGATCTATGAAACACCAGCAATTCTTTAGAAACGGGAGATCTTATGATCCTCCTGCCTCTGCCTTCTTCCGCAAATCCTACCACCCTCTGCCACCACAACCGGCAGAGACTGAAGCACCAACCAACAACCATACATGGAGAGGACTGAGATCCCCTGCTAGGATGTAAGCCATAGGCAGCTCAGTCCCCATGTGCATCTCCTAGTAAGGGGATCAGGGGCTGTCTCTGACATGAATACAGTTGTCCATTGCTCTTTGGTCACTTCCTCCTGGCAGGGCTGTCTTGCTAGGGCACAGAGAAAGAGGATCCAGGTAGTCCTGATGAGATTTGATAAGCTAGGGTTAGATGGTAGGGGAAGGGCTCCTCATTTCTTTGGACTAGATAAGGGGGGAGAAAGAGGGAAGTTGGGACTGGGAGGTGACAAGAAAGTGGGATATAAAGTTAATAAATAAATAAATAAATAAATAAATAAATAAATAAATACAGAGAAGCAGCAGCAGCAGTGGAGTAGGAGGAAGGGGAAGGGGAGGAAGAGAAGGAGGAAGAAAAAGAGGCAGAGTAGAAAGAAAAAGAAGAAAAAGGAGAAGAAGAAGGAAGAGGAGAGAAAAGGTGAGAAGGAACAAATAACTATGCTTCCTCTTGTCACATAATGTTCCATGGTATTTGGGACTGTACCATGAATAAAGTCATCATCAGATGTGGTCCAGCATTGTCAGCCCAAATAAACTTCTTTAAAATAAGAAAAAAGAAAGAAAATTAAAAAAATGGAGGTTCTCACTTTACAAGTGCATACATAGAGTTATCTTGTGACTTTGATCCACACCATTTTGTAAAGTGGTAAGTGGTTTTCAATATTGTAAAAATAAAATACAAATTGTGTGTGTAAGAAACTTTAGAAAATATTAAAATTGTTTTAAACAATCATTTTACAAAGTAAAAATCAATGTGGAAGTTACTAAATAGAAATGGAAATCTCTATTCTCGTTAGATATAATCTCTATTCTCTTAGATATAAATGATATCAAATTGAAGGGCACCTTAGTTGTTTGCTCTACCACCATACATTAGTATTGATTAAAGAACAAATGGTTTGATTTTATTCATTTTGCATGTGTGCATTTATCTTTGCAGGTGAAAAATGACCAATGTAGGATGCACACAGAATAATAAATCTGAGGAATACTTACAGGATTAGCAGGTTAGTAGACTGGACTAGCCAACCTTAGAGGTGAAACTTACAGAAAGATGTTAGAGAGTGCTCAAACTGGCAAAAGGTAAGGGTTGAATAATTTTATTGGAACTCAGGAGTCCCAATTACTACCCTCTTGTGATGACAGCTGTTTTCTTGTCTTGGTTTTTAAAGGGCCTGCTCCCAGAAGAATTAGAATGACCTGCTAGCTCTGGGGGTGCAGACCAAATGGCTCTTTAGGGAGCTGGATCTGCTTGAATGCTTTGTTTGAGCTAATCAATATCCCAGCTTGTTGTGTGTTGAAACAGCACATCTCAAAAGCTTCATAAATTCCAGCAACAAGGAGGCTGAAAAGGAGGAAGTGGAGTAAGCAAAAAGACTCTGTTGTTGTGCTAACAAATGACCACAGATTGTCTATTTAAGATAGCATCCATGCCATCTCTGACTGTGCAGCCTGCAGCACGAGTGGGAAATCACCCCACTGTTAATTTCCTTTAGGTTTCATAATGAAGCAATTAAAAAAATTCAAAACTGCAGGTGTTCTGGGCATGAACCCTTTGTAGACTCTTGTTGCACAGACAGCAATCATTCCCATGTGATTATAAGATACAGGCTTCATTGTCCTGGATGTTGTTTGAGCACAATCCCCACACTTCCAATCCCACCCTCAATCTTTGGCCCACATTAGCTTCTGCTGCTGCTAAGCTACTAGAAGCAGTTCAAGTGCTTCCTGGGCTTAAAATCTCTCTTATCTTCCTTCTGCCTCCTTTATGTTGGATTTAAGGATAGGGAAGCTGCTAGATTTCCAAGGATCATGTCATTAGTTATGGGCCGGAGGGATACGTTTTCTGTTTTCATCTCTCCAACTTTAACTACATCTGCAAAGTACCACTGACTTTATAACCTATTTAAAGTTGTGGAGTTCCGAGAAAGACATATTTTGTGGGGGGATGTATTTTCTTACTATCACAGTAAGTTACAGAATGGCATTTAAGTCATCATTAGACTTCATTTGCTGCATTGGATAAAATCATTTGGAATACTCTCCTGTCTCAGGGAAGCATATACTAAGGAAATTAATATCAGAAGTGTTTTGAGCTGCAATCTCAGTTTTATCTAAAAAGTGTGAATCCTTCTATATCCATTGGCAATGTATCTATTCAATGGTAGGATTTTATGTCAGGAACTTGTAATTGAAAGTATTCATGAAATATATAGGCTTCTATTCTATACCTTTGTAGCAGGTACTAGATACACAAGACAGAAGGGAAGGAAGACCCAAGTCTTTCTATGCAAAATAGCTCATTATATTGTCAGCAATAAAACTGTTAATACTTCACAGAGAACCATGACTTTTTTTAATGCTCTAAGAAGGAAGAGCCATTTTCCTCTTTGGGGTAGTTTCATTTCATATGGATCTTGAAGGTCATCAGTGGTTCTCAAAATCATGATAGCATTTTTGTCAGGGTTTTCAAACCTGTGCTCAAGACTTCATGATGCTTCAAGACAAGTGTCACAGGACAGCGTCCACTATGTGCTGATGCAGACAATCACACTGTCAACTAGCAATAGTAATGGACTATGTTGCTTGAACACTTCCTCCATGAAACACTGTGTCAATCACTCATGTGTAACACCCATTGTATTCTAATAGAATAGTCTGTACTATTATAGTCTCAAGGTCAAGTATGAGTAAACTGGGGTTAAATGTTAAAAGTTGTGCTAGGGAACATACAGAGAGTCAGAGTCAGATAGATAGATAGATTGATTGATAGATAGATAGATAGATAGATAGATAGATAGATAGATAGATAGATGATAGATAAAGAGTCAGTCTTTACCAGAATATTGTAATAGTTTAATTATTATTATTCTTTGCCTAACCCTGGTACAAAGACACTTAATTTTAAAAGGTGCCAAGATCACTGGGTTGAGAAATTCAAAAGCATTATTTTCTTTCAGGAAATAGTCATATATATTCCTTCCATTTTTTATTTCAGCTTTTGAAATAAAATTGTGCTCTTACTTCAGGATGGTACTCTGGATATAGAAATTCAGCTGGAAGAAAGCCAATATGAAGATATGTGGATAAGCCAGAATGTACTAAATTACAAATTAAATGATGCTGCTATTTTGTGGAGACTGGATGCCATCAGGGGCATTTTGTTGAAAGAGATGTTAAATGAACTTCTGAAAGTTTGAAGTATTTGGGACAAAATACACTGGCCAGACTCCAAGATTGCAGGTAATTGAACTAAGATCCTTTACAGGGAGTAATTAGGCCTAATTTGAACAGGTGAGGTCATGTGAAAAACTTTCTAGTGGAAAATGAAGCTAATTGAGATTAATGACTCTTAAATACATTGTTTCTCTGTTTAGCAATTTAAAAACAATCCTTCCTGGGGAACATAAAATGTTTCTGGATATCTATTAGGAAGACTCTCCCTTCATTCTTTACCTCATTTTTATTATACAACACTGCTAAATGTTTCCAGAGCACAAGCAATATTTAGTGAAACCATTAAATGATTTTTTGTCTGCAGATGTGTGGGGTGTGGTTGTGTGGATACTTGGTTGTGTGGATACATGTGACAACTTGACCCATTAAAAAAAAGAATTATCATACCCATGTCAAGAGAAAGGAAAGAAAATTTAGGAGGGAGAAGGAGAAGAGAGGAAAGGGAAGGAGGAGGAAGAGAGAAAGCAGAATAGAATGAGCAGGAAGACTGCCAGAGTCCTTCTTGCAGAACTTAAAAAAACACTTTTCATTACGTTTCTGTTTTTATTCTGTTTGTTTTCTGACATAACTGCTGACAGGAAGTAGAACCTAAAGCTGTGGAGGAGTTAATTCATGAACAGAGTCAGAAAGAAAGCATCATATTAGTGAAGAGAATAAAAAGTTAAGTTGAAAGAGGACAGGGTGAATTTGCTCTGTTGAGGTGAATGGTGGCTTAAATCTATAGGTTTTTTTGGATTTATTATGCTTCATCTGTCTATCCTTTGGCTACTTTTTGCCATTTTATTGGTTGTTTCATTTATTTGTCTTATATTTGACTAGTTTCACTGGGTTCTTCAGATCTATAAGAAATTGGCATTGAATAGAAGAGTTGATGCATTATACAAACATCAGTTTCTCCGTGAAACTTTCAAAAGCATGTAGAACAGCATAGCCATGCCATAAGAAGATTGCGAATATCATAAGCCTGGTGCTCAATTGCATTTCTGCTGTGTGCGCTGAGTTGTGCAATGCACAAGAAAACACTGTGTACTTTTGTTTTCTGATTCCAACACAAAGACACACTTTAATGTAAAAGTCAAAACAAAGTTACATAGATGAAATCAGTCTGTGAGTGAATCTGTGTCTATATGTACATTTGTGTATCTGTGTGCCTACATGGATGTCCATGCACATGTCTGTGTGTATGTGCATGTGTATTTCTGTGAATAATACTAAGATGATTGTCTAGTATGCTAAAATGCATTTGAGCACTACAAGCTTCAGACTTCCCAGAATTTGCTTGCATTGTTCCCTGTGTTTACTATTTCTGTCTCCACACAAAAGCTCCAGTAATGAGCTTTCTATTTTCTACCTCAACAAATTCC
>JAQQSO010006917.1:0-10994 GCA_028658305.1 Pachyuromys duprasi
TAGAATTGCATGCTAATACTAGCATGTTTGCTTTGTACTTCTTGAAATATATTCCTCAAATACAGGTTGATGCAGCTCTTCCTTACCAGTAGCTGGTTTGAGATAGTATTTCTTCATGGAATGTAATTTGCTAAACAGACTTGCCCAGCAGTGGAGTAAAACTCAGAGATTTTCTGTAACTGCCCTCCCTCTTACCTTTGTAATGCATTCTCAAACCACTATTCCTGCTTTTTAATACATTATTCTTGACATAAATCACAGGTCCTCATTTTTCTTAAGCAAGCACGTTTACTAATTTCTTCATATTATCATCTTAAAAGAAATAATAATATGAAGAAGGTAACTCAAGAACCACCCTGCTTCTCAATGTGTAAAAGTATATGTTTTTCTTATAGCGGTGATAATAGCTTCTGTATTCCATCAGTATTAATTTTTGTTTTTTGGATACTGCCTGAAATATTAGGCCATGTTTAAGTGTATGTGCACTTCCTATGTGATTCCACATATATACTGGAACAAGAGTTCAGAGAATTCTCCACATATTGCATGTTAGATTTTATTCAAAATCCTCACCTTTTTTCTTTCTGATTCCTGAAAACGTACGTTTAACGGTACCTTACAAACATGCAGTGGTGGCTGAAAGTTTATAGTTTACCATATTTCAAATATCCATCCTTATACCCAAAGAACTTTACAAGTCACCCTCAAGACTTATAGTTATGCATTTAAGGTGTAGCAGGAAATGATGATAATAACAAGCACAGGTGATAATCATAGGCACAATTTCCTTATGCAAATTCCCTCAATACCTCAGTGACCTACATGCTACATGTAGTCATTTCTTTCTGAGCTAAAGGTTTTACTTGCCTGAATTCCACTGGTGGACATGCAGAGCAGGAGCTTCAATGTCCCAGGAGTTAATAATCTGTAACTAACATAAAAAAATGTAATGAAAAAATAAGTGTCTTGATTTCGTAGAACAGACCATTATAGAAATCCAGAATTGTGCTCTTGCCCTTCCTCCCTTTGTGTTCTCTCCCTTCTTTGGTGGGGCACACACTACTGCCATCTCACTCTCCTTTACCCTCTCTATCTGTCCAGCTACATCCAATAAATATATGTATATATGTATATATATATATGTATATGTTTATTTATGTATATGTGTGTATGTTATAAATAATGAAAATCACTAAGAAGAGATAATAAAATTAAGCGTGAATTAAACAAACAATGGTAGGGATAGAGTTAGAATGTCAATATGGATAGAAATAATAGGGATAGGGTTAGAAAGAATGTCAATGTGGTACTCACGTATCAATTTCTCCTATAAATCCTAGAAGCTTTTATATGCATAAGGAATTTGCATGTAGTCATCATATATTTGAGGAGACAGAGTCCCACAAGAAGTCTTATGCCAAAAAATAAAATCTTCCCTATCAGTAAAAGGTTAATTCTTGTTGAGTCATTGGCCTAAGAGGCCCAAAAGCCCTCTACATAAACATAACTGATCATTTGCAAAGCTATATTTTAGTCTCCACAACATCATGTTTAAGCCCTATTGTTCAGGATAATTCCTTGTCACCAAAATTGTATGAATTAAATTTTTCCAAAAACATCCTTATTACTGGTGACTAGTGCTTATGATGCTAGAAGGTTCACTGAATATTACTGAATAAAGAGAGAAAGAACTCTCTTTATAATTATTATTAAAATTTATTTATATTTTATCCTGTTTGTAGACCCCTCTCTGATCTCCTCCTGTCCCATGCTGTCTTCCTTTTCCCGTGTTATGTCCCTCCTCTATTTCACTGATGAGTGAGTCCATCCTCCCCATTTCTTTCTCAGCCCTTTCGTCTTTAGTGTATAGGAGGGAATATAATAAAAGAACAATATTGGAATAAATAAAACCTATATGTACATTAAACTACAAAGATTAAATTAATAAGGTCCAGAATTAACTAAAACAGTAACTACTCAGAAATAGTTTAAACAGTGACCTACCATTTGACCAAGAATATTAAAAGCAAAACAAAACAAACAAAAAAGACACAGGAAAGGCCATAGAAATATCATCATCGATATGAAAATACTCTAAATTAATAAATGCTCAATTGCAAATTTATGCACAATTTCAAATAAACCCTTATCTGTTTTTGTAAATTAAAGGTAATGATATATGACCTCTTAGAAACTTCCATATTCAAAAATTATTAAGTTTCTTCTGTTTTTAGAAAACAATGCCTTATGTTTAGAACATTTATTTGCAAAAACATTCTTCTGATATTGTTATTATTTACTAGGGTTGTACTGTTTGAGATAGAATATGAGAAGAAAATGCATTGATCCTGTGAACGTTTTTAGCTACTGAACATCTATGTAAATCCCTCTGTTATTGGAAGGGCAAATCAGTTTAATTTCTCATACTAACCTCATTCTTATAGTATAGAGGGTTTTGAAAGCCTATGCTCTGAAATCTTCTTTTCAATAATGACAGCACTATTGTCAATGAACATTTCTCAATATCATCATTAAAGCTGGTGTGTTTATAGCTGTACAATTATTGTGAATCTTTATTTTTAAGTGTTCACATTATATGCTTTGTAAATGGATATCTCAATGGGAAAGAGAGAAAAAAATAGCAAGATGGTCCCCTAGACAAACTAACAAAAAGGCAGAGAGAAACTGTCCAAATCAGCAAAATCAGAAATGAAAAGGGGGTCATAACTACAGACACTGGGGAAATCCAAACAATCATTAGATCTTACTACCAAAGCCTATACGCCACAAAATTTGAAAATCTAAATGAAAGGGACAGTTTTCTGAAGACATTCTACCTACCTACATTAAGCCAACATCAGATAGGAATATTGAATAGACCTATATCCCCAAAGGAAATAGAAGAAGTCAGCAACAGCCTCCCTATGAAAAAAAAAAAGCCCTGGGCCATATGGTTTTAGTGGAGAATTCTACCAGACCTTCAAAGAAGTCCTAACACCAATCTCTATAAAGTGTTCCACAAAATAGAAATAGAAGGAAAATTACATTACGGAACTCTTTCTATGAAGCCACAGTCGCCTTGATACCTAAACCACACAAAGATCCAAGAACAAAAGAGAACTTCAGAACTATCTGTCTTATGAACATTGACTGAAAAATACTCAATAAAATACTTTCAAACAGAATCCAAGAACACATAAAAGATATCATCCACCATGACCAAGTAGGCTTCATCCCAGGCATGCAAGGGTGGTTCAATATATGAAAATCCATCAATGTGATCCACCATATAAACAAACTGAAGGAGAAAAACCACATGATCATCTCCCTAGATGCCGAAAAAGCATTTAACAAAAGCCAACACCCATTCATGTTTAAAGTCTTGGAGAAATTAGGGATACAAGGCACATACCTAAACATAGTAAAGGCAATATAGAGCAAGCCAATAGCTAACATGAAATTCAATGGAGAGAAACTTAAATCAATCCCACTGAAATCCGGGACTAGGCAAGGATGCTCATTGTCTCCATATCTCTTCAACATCGTACTTGAAGTCCTAGCTAGAGCAATAAGACAACTAAAGGAGATCAAGTGGATACAAATTGGAAAGGAAGAAGCCAAAGTATCACTGTTTACCCAACTATATGATAATATACATGAGTTACCCCCAAAATTCAACCTGAGAACTCCTTCAACTGATAAAGACCTTCATAAAGTGGCTGGATACAAAATCAACTCAAAAAATCAGAAGCCTTCTGTACACCAAAGACAAAAGGGCCACGAAGGAAATTAGGGAAACAACACCTTCACAATTGCCACTAATAACATGAAGTACCTAGGGGTGACTTTTGGGGCGACCAAGCAAGTGAAAGACCTATTTGAAAAAAAATTCAAATCTCTGAAGAAAGAAATTGAAGAAGATATTAGAAGGTGGAAAGATCTCCTGTGCTCATGGATTGGTAAGCTTAACATATTGAAAATGACCATATTGCCTTCACAATTCTTCACAGAACTTGAAAGAAAAATATTCAACTTCATATGGAAAACAAAAAACCCAGAATCTCTAAAACAAACCTCTACAACAACAGATCATCTGGGGGTATCACCTTCCCTGATCTCATGCTGTCTTACAGTGCAATAGTCATAAAAACCACAAGGTATTAGCATAGAAACAGAATAGTCGATAAATGTAACCGAATAGAAGACCCAGAAATGAACCCACACACCTATGGAAATTTGATTTTTGACAAAGAAGCCAAAACCATTCAATGAAAAAAAGACAGCATCTTCAACAAATGGTGCTGGTCCAACTGGATATCTGTATGCAGAAAAATGAAAATAGATCCATATTTATCACCTTGCACAAAGCTAAAGTCCAAGTGGACCAAAGATCTCAACATAAAAACAGACAAACTAAACCGTGTAGAAGGAAAAGTGGGGAAGATCCTAGAACACATTGGCACAGGAGACTACTTCCTGAGTAGAACACCAACAGCACAGGCTCTAAGATCAACAATCAATAAATGGGACCTCATGAAACTGAAAAGCTTCTGTAAATCAAAAGATACTGTCATCAAAACAAAACGACAGCCTACAGACTGGAAAAGGATCATTAACAATCCTACTTCTGACAGAGGGTTAATGTCCAGTATATATAAAGAACAATTAAAAGCAAGAAATCAATTAATCCAATTAAAAAAATGGGGTATGGAGCTAAAAAGAGAACTCACTGTAGAGGAAAATAGAATGGCAGAGAAACACTTAAAGAATTGCTCAATGTCCTTAGCCATCAGGGAGATGCAAGTCAAAACGATCCTGAGATTTCACTTTACAGAAACCAGAATGGCTAAGATCAAAAACTCTAGTGACAACGCATGCTGGCGAGATTGTGGAGAAAGAGGATCCCTCCTACATTGTTAGTGGGAATGCAGACTTGTACAACCACTATGGAAATTAATTTGGCACTTTCTTAGACATTAAGGAATAGTGATTCCTCAAGACCCAGCTATACCACTCTTAGGCATATATCCAAAAGATGCTCAAGCACACAACAAGGACATTTGCTAAACTATGTTCGTAGCTGCTTTATTTGAAATAGCCAGAACCTGGAAACAACCCAGATGTCCCTCAGTTGAGGAATGGATACAGAAATTATGGTACTTTTACACAATGGAATACTACTCAGCAATTAAAAAGGAGGAAATCATGAAATTCGCAGTCAAATGGTGGGACCTGGAAATGATCATCCTAAATGAGGTATCCCCCAAACAGAAAGGCGCACATGGTATATACTCACTTATATAGACCTATAGGATAGGAAGGTCAGGCTTTAATCTCCACACCTAGGAAAGATATACAAGAAGGAGAACCAAGGTTGGTATGATCAATGCTCGCTTAGATGAACATATGTGATGGACACTGAATGGAGGATAAAACAAGCAACAAGACAGGAGCATACCAAAGAGGGCCTCTGAAAGAATCAATATAGCAATGTATCAAAGCAGATATTAAGACTCACAACCAAGGCTTTGGCAGATTGCAGGAATTAATAAAAAAAAAAATAGGGGAAGTTAGTAAGACTTAGGAAAAACAAGAGCTCCACAAAGACCAAACTGAGCAGGGCACAGGGGTCTTATATGAGACAGTTTCTCCAACCAAGCACCATGTATATATATGGCCTAGAACGCAGGCTCAGATGTGGTCCATGGTAGCTCATTGTCCAACTGAAGACCCTAGTAAGGGGAACAGGGAATGTTTCAGTCATGAACTCGATAGCTGGCTCTTTGGCCCTCCCCCATACATGCCAGGGCATAGCAGCCTGGCTAGAGACTAGGGGAGGGCATTGCAGCCAGCCCTCAGGAGAGAAGATGATCTGGGTTCAGAAGGAAGGGGAGGAATTCCTTCCCTGTAGGTGGACTTGGAGAGGGCAGGGAGGAGATGAGGGAGGGATGGGGAGAGTGGGAAGGAAAGAGGGAGGGGGCTACACCTGGGATGCAAAGTACCTAACCTGTGATTGATATAAAAATAATTAAATTACATTAAAAAAAACAGCAAGATAGTAGAGAGCACCAAGAGAGCATGTAGAAAAAAAGGGTTAAGATGTATCAAGAAAAGATGCTGGGGAAATGACTGGAGTTTAAGGTATGGGTTGAATGGTGTAAATGTTGTAAGGTAGAGGTCTGAGAGGAACCAGGACTCTGTAAAAGTTATTTCCAGTTGTGGGAGTTGTAGGGGCATGCTGGTTACTTTGCAATGTTAATAGGAATTTAGGTAGATATTTGCCCCAGTGAAATATTTGACTCCAGGTAGAATTTTGCCGTCCATTAGATAACTCTTTGAGACCTACATTTTATTACTTCAAATCTACTATGAAATAAAAGTCTTTGAGTAATGCTGTGTAGACTAATGAATTTATTACAGTCCCCTCCCTGAATCTCCCTCCTCACTTTAGTAATTACTCTCACTTTTAGCTTTTTTATCTATCTGCACATCATCAGAGCTTCAATTTTCCCAAATATTTCCTTCCAGGCATTACCCTGCGAGTTTCACTAAGGTTTCCCTCTGATATTTCTAGGTGATACAACACTTGTATTGCTGCATGTGCTTTTGTCTACTGTCTCTACTCTCTCTCAACTAGCCATCAGGTATTATCCTAACATCTTGCCCTGCCATATCCTCTAAATAAAGGGAAAGAGTGAATTATATTAGTCTAAAACACAAAAGACTGCCACAGATATGACATGTGTTAAAAAGGTTTTCTGAATGCAAGAAGGAACTCAGAAAAAGCAGTGTTATTCCAAAAATATAAAATGACTTCTCACACAAAAATGATTGGTGGAGAGGGAATGTTGATGGAGAGAAACTGGTCAATCAATGAAAATTCAATATTAAAAGGGAACAAAATATCTGATGCTTAAATTTCTTTTGATAAGAATCTGTAATACATAACCTCTCCAGCATGTTATGTCACTTAAATTTTTGATCTTAGTTATTCTGATGGGTGCAAGGTGAAGTCTCAGGATTGTTTTGATTTGCATTTTTCTTATGGTTAAGTACATTAAATATTTCTATAAGTATTTCTCTGCCATTCGATATTCCTCTATTGAGAATTCTCTGTTTAGCTCTGTACCCTTTTCTTTCATTGCATTAAATGTTTTATTGGTGTTTAACTTTAAAAAAATATTTAAATAATTTATTTTCAACAATTTTAATCCAATTTATTTACTTTCCATGCTAGCACTCCCTCTGTCTCTCATTGTATCCCATTCCACCCCTCTGTCTTCTCCTCCCATGGCCCTTCCCCATTTCACTATTAGGGGAGGATTTCCTCCACTTCTATCTGATTCTAGATTATCAGATCTCATCAGGACTGTCTGCATTGTCTGTGGACTTCTAAGGCAGCACATCACCCTTAGGAAGAGGTGATCAAAGGGCCAGCTACTGAGTTCATGTCAAAAATAGCCCTGTTTCCTATTACTAGGGAACATACTTAGTGATTGCCATGCCATGCACTACATCTATGTAAGGGTTTTAGGTTATTGCCATGCATAGTCCTTAGTTGGAGTATCAGTCTCAGAAAACACCCCTGTGGCTAGATTTTTGATGTGTTGCTCTCCTTGTAGAGCTCCAGTACCCTCCAGCTCTTCCTATCTCCCCTCTTTTTATAAGATTCCCTATACTCTTCACAAAATTTGGCTATGAATCCCAGCATCTGTTTTGGAATCTGAGCGGTCCCGCAGTTCAGTGGAACAAGAGCCTAAAAGGGGGAATGAGAATGGGGTGGGACAAGAACACAAAGAATGAAGAGCAAGACAGGCTGTCATATCAAGGCCTGATCAAGGTCTCTGGTTTAATTGAATTTCTCATACAAATTACTGGGAGAAGGCAGGGCAGAAGAATTTAATTGCAAAGAAGTATAACATAAACTATGCATAGATTAATAAAAACTGGAACAAGGACACAGGATGACCATTGACCATTGACCATTGACCTTAGGTGTAACTTTTGGTTTATCTAAACATCACCATACGGCACCATATTGAAGATCTTCTGAATGCCCTACGAATTGGCAAGCTGTATAAGTGGAATTATCCACAATTTTAACAATTTTAGCTGCAGTAATACCTGGCAATTTTACTCCTCTGCATGTACAGGAATTACCATAATTTCTTTTCATAATTTCCGGTGCTGCTTGAGGATTGATGGGTTCAAGTCCACCACAAACATATATCAGCTGGAGGCAAAGGATCACAGCCCTTGGAAATAGTTGTTTCTCTTCCTTTATTTCTGTAAAGTGATATAAAAAGAATATGTTCTCAGGGAAATTCTTCAACCATGCCATGATGAGAATTATTGTTATTTATATACCTTATTACTCATTCTGGCAACCATCTGTCTATGCATCTATCTCATTAGAATATATGCAAATTACTCTTCTGCCCCTAATCAGGATAGGATCTGAACCATGCCCTTTGTTTTTCAAAGGTCCTTTCCATTGGACAGTAGCTCACTCTCTTTGTGTATTCATATGTCAGAAACATTCCAAGACTGAACGTCCAATATTGTCCTGAGAGGATCAGACTAAATTTTAACCTATATTTTTGAATTTTAGGCCCATGTTAATTAAAGTGTTAATTACAGCCTTACACTACTTTCCAGAGAAAGGAGGAATGTAACCACCACTGACCCTGGTCATCTACTTAGGCAAAATAATGGAGTGGGCAACAAAGACCTCCCATAAGCAAAGAAGAACGAGCAGATCTACACTTGAGAGATAACATCACCTAGCATTTAGCCCAAATGGACTCAATTTTTCTACTGAAAAGTCTCAGAATTTCTCTCAGACCTTCTCTCAGACTCACTCCTCAGAAAAGACACAGGATGAAGCTAATCAACCTCCCACCTTAGACTGCAGCCACATTCTCCACTAGCAGGAAATTCTGAACATGAATTTTAAAGATCAGATATTCCCCAGGTGTCTGGCCAAGACTGACCAGACCTAAAGGTCAACTACTAGAGATTCCTCATGAAATCCCTAGGAAACCCTATGATCGATTACCACTCCCCTGTTTTTTTTTTTTTTCAAAAGTAATTTTTATAGATAAAGGTGCCCTTTGTGAGTGATAACAGTGTTTTCAGGTCACAAGTTTTAATTGTGGCAAATATAAACCCACTATAAATGTCAACAATTACATGAACATATTTTAAATGACCAATTTCAGGAATATGTGTAACATCCATTACGAAATACCATTAGGTACAAGGCCACAGGGACTGACCCAAAGATGGGGAGTAGGAAAAAGGAGAACACAAGAAGGAAATTGTTCAACAATTTGTCATGCTTGTTTTTTTTTTCTTTGCATGTGATTTTAAACACAAGTATATAAATAATGAAGTTGATGGGCTTGAGTAGCAGCACAAACTCCAGTTGACATTCCTCTATCAGATATGCCATTCGATATTACTCTATTGAGGATTTTCTGTTTAGCTCTGTACCCCATTTTTAATGGATTACTTGAGTTGTTGCTGTTTAACTTCTTTAGTTCTTTATATAATCTGGATATTGGCACACGTCCAGATAGTGGGTTAATGAAGATCCTTTCCCAGTCTCTGTACTGTCCTTTTGTTGTAATGAAAGAGTGTCCTTTGCTTTAAACAACTTTTCTGTTCCATGAGGCCACATTTATTGATCGTTGATTTTAGAGATTGTGTTGTTGGTGTTCTGTTCAGGAAGTTGTGTCTTGTGCCAATAAGTTCAAGGCACTTCACTACTTTTTATTCTAACAGATTTAGTGTGTCCAGTTTTCTGTGGAGGTCTTTGATCCAGTTGGACTTTAGTTTTGTTCAGGGTGATAAATATGGATCTATTTGCATTTTTCTACATGTGGATACCTAATCAGACCAACACCATTTTTTAAAATACTATCTTATTTTCCAATGTATGGTTTTGGCATTATTGTCAAAATTCAAGTATCCATAGGTGTGTCAATTTATTTTTGGGTCTTCTATTTGATGACAACAAGATAGTGTTTGTTTATTTTCTTCTGCTGGGTGGTTGCAATGGCAGGGGACACATGAAAACGGATTGGAAAATTGAAGTGGAATTGAAATACATGAGGTGATTCACAAAAAAATCACTGAAAAGTTTTAAAAAAACGCTAAGCTGAGTGCAGTTGTTCAGGTCTGTAAACCCAAGACTCTGGGACTCAGAGGCAGTCAAATCTCTGTGATTTCAAGGCCAGCCTTGCCTACAAAGCAATTCCAGGACAGTCAAAGCTGTATGAGAAACCCAGTCATTTTAAAAATGTAAATATAAAAAACTAAAATAATAAAAATAAATTAAACAACACCAACAAACCCTACTATCTATATGGCTGCTCATTTATTTCACCTTTCTATGTGGCAATGTGAAAATTAAGAGGTAACTTTTGTTTTTACTGTGTCCCTTCTTCCTCAATTATGCCAACTTAGTTGATGATTTCTACATTTGATTGTACAAAGCTGTACTCCTTATTACTTGCCTAATCTCTCCACCTAGAGATAAAATACAAAATAATAGACAACCGACACCTTCATTTTCTCCTATTTTACTTAACCCAAATTACTCACTGTATCAGAGCACAATATAAAAGAAATCAACTACTATTCAAAGGTTCAACATTCAAGAAAGAAAAGAATGTTGTGAATATTTTCTCTTCACACATTTTTTTTCTTTTTTTTTAATTTATTTATTTTTATCTCAATCACAGGTTAGGTACTTTGAATCCCAGGCGTAGCCCCCTCCCTCAGTCCCTCCTACCCTCCCACTCCCTCCCTCATCTCCCTCCTTCCCGCCCCCTTCAAGTCCAGGAACAGGGGAGGACCTCCTTCCCTTCCATCCAACCCCAGCTTATCCTGACTCCTCAGGGCTGGCTGCAATGTCCTCCCCTGGGATCTAGCCAGTCTGTCACTCCCGGGCTTGTATGGGGGAGGGTCAAAGAGTCAGCCAGCAAGAT
>JAQQSO010006918.1:0-10992 GCA_028658305.1 Pachyuromys duprasi
ATTGCCTTTACCATATTTAGGTATGTGCCTTGTATCCCTGATCTTTCCAAGACTTTAAGCGTGAATGGAAGTTGGATTTCGTCAAATGCTTTTTCAGCATCTAAGGAGATTATTATGTGTTTTTTTTTCTTTCAGTTTGTTTATATGGTGGATCACATTGATGGATTTCCTGCATAACTGGGATGAAGCCTACTTGGTAATAATGGATGATATCTTTGATGTGTTCTTGGATTTGGTTTGAGAGTATTTTGTTGAGTAATTTTGCATCAATGTTCATAAGGGAGATTGGCCTGAAATTCTCTTTCTTTGTTGGGTCTTTGTGAGGTTTAGGTACCAGGGTGACTGTGGCTTCATAGAATGAGTTTGGTAGTGTTCCTTCTGTTTCTATTTTGTGGAATAGTTCGAAGAGAACTGGAGTTAGCTCTTCTTGAAGGTCTGGTAGAATTCTGCACTGAAACCATCTGGTCCTGGGCTCGCTCTCTCTCTCTCTCTCTCTCTCTCTCTCTCTCTCTCTCTCTCTCTCTTTGGATGGGAGATTTCTAATGACCGCTTCTGTTTCATTAGGAGTTATAGGACTATTTAATTGATTTATCTGGTCTTGATTCAGCTTTGGTAAGTGGAATCGATCAAGAAAACTGTCCATTTCATTTAGATTTCAAATTTTGTGGCATATTGACTTTTAAAGGAAGACCCAATTATTGTTTGAATTTTTTCTGAGTCTGTTGTTATGGCCCCCTTTTTATTTCTGATTTTGTTAATTTGGATACTGTCTCTCTGCCTTTTAGTTAGTTTGGCTAAGGGTTTGTCTATCTTGTTGATTTTCTTAAAGAACCAGCTCTCGGTTTCATTGATTCTTTGAATAGTTTTTTTTCTTTCTAATTTATTGATTTCAGCCCTGAGTCTGATTATTTCCAGCTGTCTACTCTTTTTGGTGTGTTTGTTTCTTCTTTTTTTCCCCCCTAGGGCTTTTAGGTGAGCCATTAAGTTGCTTGAATTAGATGTCTCAAATTTCTTCTTGAAGGCACTTAGTGCTATGAAATTTCCTCTCAGCGCTGTTTTCATTGTGTCCCACAAGTTTGGTTATGTTGTGTCTTCATTTTCATTGAATTCTAGGAAGACTTTCTTATTTCTTCCCTGACCCAGCTGTCCTTTATTAGCAAGTTGTTCAGTTTCATGGGTGTGTAGGCTTTTTGTTATTTCTCTTGTTTTTGAGGTCCAGCATTAGTACATGGTGATCAGATAGGATACAAGGGATTATTTCAATCTTCTTGTATCTGTTGAGGCTTGCTTTGTGACTAACCATATGATTTATTTTGAAAAAGGTTCCATGAGGTGCTGAGAAGAAGGTAAATTCTTTTGTGTTTGGGTGTAAGGTTCTGTAGTTGTCTGTTAGGTCCATTTGATTCATGACCTCTGTTCGACATGGTTTCTTTGTTTAATTTCTGTTTATTTGACCTGTCCTTTGTTGAAAGTGGGGTGTTGAAGTCTCCCACTATTAATGTGTGGGGATGTATGTGTGGTTTAAATTTTTATTAATGTTTATTTTACAAATGTGGGTGCCTTTGTATTTGGGGATAGGTGTTCAGGATTGTGATGTCCTCCTGGTGGAATTTTCCCTTGGTTAGTATGACATGTCTTTCTGCATCTCTTATTAATTTTGGTTGAAAGTCTATTTTATCAGATATTAGAAATGCTACTCTTGTTTGCTTTTTGAGTCCACTTGTTTGGAAAACCATCTTCCAGTCCTTTACCCTTAGGTATAGACATTAGGTAATGTCTATCTTTGTGAGTTAGATGTGTTTCTTGTATGTAACAGATTTTTTGGTCTTGTTTACGCCTCCATTCTTCTAGTCTGTATCATTTTATTGAGAATTGAGTCCATTGATGTTGATAGAGATTAATGACCAGTGTCTGTTAGATCCTTTGATTTTAATGTTGGCTATGATAGTGTGTTTGTTTGCTTGGCTACTTTTTGGTTTGTGAGGTTATTTATTTCCTGTGTTTTCTTGAAAGTAGTTAGTTTTCTTGTGTTGTATTTTTCCTTCTAGTGTCTTCTGTAACACTGGATTTGTGTGTAGGTATTGTTAAAATTTGTTTTTGTAATTGAATATCTTTTTTTCTCTGTCTATGAGGACTGAAAGTTTTGCTGTGTATAGTAGCCTGGGCTGACATCTGTGTTCTCTTAGGGTCTGCATGATATTTATTCAGGCCCTTCTGGCTGTCATAGTCTCTGCTGAGAAGTCAGGTGTGATTCTGATGGGTTTGCCATTTTATATTACTTGGCCTTTTTCTCTTGCAGCTTTTAGTATTTTTTTCTTTGTTCTATATACTTACTGTTTTGATTATTATGTTGCAGGAGGATTTTCTTTTCTGGTCTAATTTAGGCTTTTTGTATTTTTTTTTTTATCAGTTAGTTTCTATATTTTTTCCTTTTCCTGTAGGGGTCTCAGCAACCACCAAGGCCAGCCCAGTAACAATCCAAGGGAGATAAGACAGTTTGGTTCAAGACAACTGGCCTTTTGTAATCTTATAGTCCTCTCCTTTAAGTTGGGGAAATTTTCCTCAATGATTTTGCTGAAAATATTTTCTGGGTCTTGGAGGAAGGAATCTTGTTTTCCCTCTATTTCTATTATTCTTAGGTTTTGTCTTTTCATGTTGTCTTGAATTTCTTAGTCTGTGTCAGGAAATTTTTTAGATTTAGCATTTTCTTTGAAGGATACATCAATTTCTTCCATTGTATCTTCCACACCTGAGATTCTTTCTTCCATGTCTCATAGTCTGTTGGTTCTTGTTTTCTTCCCTAAGTTCTTTCTCTCCACAATTTCCTCCCTTTGTGTTTTCTTTAATTTTTCCAATTCTGTCTTCACATCTTGAGCCGTTTTGTTGATTCCCTTCACCTGTCTGACTGTATTTTCCTGTTTTTCCTTCAATTCCTTCAGCTGTTTGTTTGAACAATCCTCTGTTTCTTTTATTTCTTTCAATTATTTTATTATTTCCTCTCTAAAGGCCACAAACAGTTTGGTTGCAACTTCCTGTATTTGTTTACAAATGGTCATAATCTGTTTTTCTTTATCTTCTGTATTTCTTTATGGATGGCCATAATCTCTTTGACTTCATCTTCCTCCAGTTCTTTATGCGTTTTATTTGTTTCCTCTATTATCCTCTTCATAAGCACAGATGTTAGGTCATCTTCCTGAATTTCAATTATGCTGGGGTGTTCAGGGCTGCTTGCCCCTGGATAACTGGGCTCTGGAGATGCCATATTGCTCTTTTATGCTGGCCTCTACCCATTGGCCTATCTTAGGTGATGGGTGTTAGTTTCTGGTGGTTTCTGGAATCCTATGGTGGAGAGAATCCCCTTGGCAGGAAGATGCTTTTTCCTGAAGGAAGCCTCATCTTTTTGGGTATGGTCACTGAATGGGTGGTGTTTGTCAGGAATTTTCACAGCTCACCTCAGGCATACAGACCTGAGTGGTAACTGTGGTCCTTGTTAGTCAAGAGGGCTCTCCTCTCACCTGGAGAAGTCCTGGAGACAGCTGCCCTGCTTCTGGGTTTCTTACTCTAAATTTAGTGACCTGCTGCTGTAACCTGGGTGCCCCGTTGTTTGGTCAGTTTAATTAGGGATAACTGGCTGCACCTTGGAGCAGTATCTGGCGGTTGATCTCAGGAATACCAGGCTTCTGTAGGTCTGAGGTTGGGGCTCTGTGCCCCAGTACCCAAGCAATAGTCAGTGACAGGTGAGCTCTGATCTAATGCATGAAGCTGGAGGCTAGAGTCAGCAGCCTGTGGATAGCCAGAAATTTTTCTGGAGCTAGGTGTTTTCAGGTAGGACCAGATGTTTCCCCAACCATGGGGTTTTCTTCCAAAAGGAAGGCCCAGGCTGTGGTGTTTGGGTTGGCACGTAGAACATGCAGGCGCTGGTGGGTGGTGGCTCCAAACTAGTGACTGGGCAGGAACCTTTTCCCAAGAACTTTCCCGTGTGTGCTTGTGGTAGTTGGGGGGGGGGGGTGGTTGTCTGAGTGCTCTAAGCTGTTTCCTTCCCTGTGTGGTTTTCTTCTGACAGGGACTCCCAGTCTCTGATGCCATGGGGCGCACAGTTCTGTCTGTAATGGAGAGTCAGACACACAACAGATCTCTGTGCTGGCGGCATGTGCCTGCTGGTCTGCAGGACCTTTTCCAGGGGTAGACTGTGTGACCTGAAGTCAGTTGCCAGTTTCTTCCTTCCTTGTGGGGTTTTCTCCTGACAGGGAGACCCAGTCTCTGATGCCCTGGGGCACACAGTTTTGTCTGTGACAGAGAGTCAGGCACTCAGCAGGTCTCTGTGCTCGCAGCTGAAGCCCTGCTCGGGGCTGGTGGCATGTGCTTCCAGACTGCAGGACCTTTTCCAGGGATAGACTGGGTGACCTGAGGTCAGTCCTGTTTCCTTCCTTCTCTGTTCGATTTTTCTCATAACTGGGACTCCCAGTCTCTGGTGTTTCTGTGCCCAGGGTTCAGCCTGGGAACGAGATCAGGACACACAGGCGTGTGGCTCTGGTCTGCCAGCCAAGTGCCTGCATAACCTGGGGCCTATTCCGGATTCTGGCTGGGTGATCTGAGAGTGGACCAGACTGAATCCCACACTGTGGCGTTTCCTCTCACCTTGGAAACGGGATCGCTGTTGTTTTAGGGCCCAGAGTTCAGTCTCTTGGTCACTGTACTGACATTACTGTCCTGCTCCTCAAACGCAGTCTCCTCCTGACAATGCCATCTTGGATCTCTGTGCCTGGTTTTATATTGAGGTCTTTGATCCACTTGGACTTTAGTTTTGTGAAGGATGGTAAGTATAGATCTATTTGCATTTTCTATATGTAGACATCCAGTTAGACCAGCACCATTTGTTGAAGATGCTATCTTTTTTTCCATTGCATGGTATTGACATCTTTGTCAAAGAACAGGTGTCCATAAATGTGTGGGTTTATTTCAGAGTCTTCTATTCAATTCCCTTTACCCACCAGTAGGTTTCTATGCCAGTACCATGCAGTTTTTATTACTGTTGCTCTGTATTACAGCTTGAGATCAGGGATGGAGATACCTCCAGATGATCTTTTACTGTAGAAGATCGTTCTAGAAATTCTGGGTTTCTTGTTATTCCATATGAAGTTGAGAATTTTTCTTTCAAGGTCTGTAAAGAATTGTGTTGGTATTTTGATAGGAACTGCATTGAATCTGTAGATTGTTTTTGTTAAGATGGCCATTTTTACTATGTTAATCCTGCTAAACCTTGAGCATGGGAGATCTTTCCGTCTCTGATATCTTCTAATTCTTCTTTCAGAGACTTTTTCTTTTTCATACAAGACTTTGACTTGTTTGGTTAGAGTCACCCAAGGTACTTTATGTTCTCTGTGCCTATTGTGAAAGTTATTGTTTCCCTAATTTCTTTCTCATCCCTTTTGTCTTTTGTATACAGGAGGGCTACTGATTATTTTTTTTTTTGAGTTAATTTTGTAACCAGCCACTTTGCTGAAGGTGTTTATCAGTTGTACGAGCTCTCTGGTAGAATTTTGGGGGTCACTCAATTATACTACCATATCATCTGCAAAGAGTGATAATTTGACTTCTTCCTTTCTGATTTATATCTCTTTGATCTCCGTTAATTTTCTTATTGCTCTAGCTAGAACTTTAAGAACTATGTTGAAGAGATATGGAGAGAGTGGGCAGCCTTGCTTGTCCCTGATTTCAATGGGATTGATTAAAGTTTCTCTTCATTGAGTTTGATGTTGGCTATAGGCTTGTTGTATATTGCCTTTACTATGTTCAGGTATTTGCCTTGTATCCCTGATCTCTCCAATACTTTAAGCATAAATGGATGTTGGATTTTGTTAAATGCTTTTTCAGCATCTAAGGAGATTATTATTTTTTTTCTTTCAGTTTGTTTATATGTTGGATTACAATGATGGATTTCTGTATATTGAAACACCCCTTCATGCCTGGGATAAAGCATATTTGGTCATAGTGGATGATATATTTGATGTGTTCTTGGATTTGGTTTGAGAGTATTTTGTTGAGTATTTTTGCATCAATGTTCATAAGGGAGATTGTCCTGAAATTCTCTTTCTTTGTTGGGTCTTTGTGAGGTTTAGGTACCAAGGTGACTGTGGCTTCATAGAATGAGTTTGGTAGTGTTCCTTCTGTTTCTATTTTGTGGAATAGTTTGAAGAGTACTGGTGTTAGCTCTTCTTGAAGGTCTGGTAGAATTCTGCACTGATACCATCTGGCCCTGTGCTTTTTTTTTTTAATGGGAAACTTCTAATGACCACTTTTATTTTCTTAGGGGTTATAGGACCATTTAATTGATTTATCTGGTCTTGTTTCAGCTTTGGTAAGTGGAATTGATCAAAAAAATTGTTCATTTCATTTAGATTTTCAAATGTTGTGGCATATAGGCTTTTGAAGTAAGACCTAATGATTGTGTGGATTTCCTCGGTGTCTTTCTTTATGTCTCCCCTTTCATTCTGATTTTGTTGATTTGGATAGTGTCTCTCTGCCTTTTAGTTAGTTTGGGTGAGTTTGTCTATCTTGTTGATTTTCTTAAAGACCCAGCTCTTGGTTTCATTGATTCTTTGAAAGTTTTATTTCTTTCTAATTTATTGATTTCAGCCCTGAGTTTGATTATTTCCATCAGTCTACTCCTTTTTGGTGTTTCTCTTTCTTTTTTTCCTAGGGATTTTAGGTGAACCATTAAGTTGCTTGAATGAGATATTTCAAATTTCTTCTTAAAAGCGCTTAGTGCTATCAACTTTCCTCTTAGCACTGTTTTCATCTGAATTTTACTTTTTATTGATATAATGTCATAAGTCCTCATAGAGAATTTCATCGGAGACAATCATGTCCCTGTCTGTCTATAACTCAGAATTTGCTCTGAAGACACACTTCTATTTGCAGCAAACTCACTTGTTTTGCATCCTGAAGGTCTCCCTGTTATTTTTTTAAGTCCTCCCTCTACCATTTTCTTTTTACATCTTTACTCTGGGCAACATGTTGTGTTAGGCTAGATTGTTTTCCCCAATTAAAATGATTAGTATAATTGGACTTTTAACTGATTTTTAGGATGAGTTTTTTTTTTCGATTTCAACCAATTCTTTTGTTTCTGTCCTACTTTTCTCACTTCTCTCAGCATATGCATCACCAATATTCCCTTGTTATTTGTTCCCTTTGCCCCACACTTAAGATGTGTTCCCAAACTAGGGTTCCCATTCTAGTTCCAATACCTACAAAATAGATGTCAGAACACCTGACATCCACTAGGTAGGCTCTGCATATAATAGAAACAGGCAGTGTTTGTGTTTCAAGTCCTTGTTATATTGTTTGACATAATATTTTCCAGTTCCACACATGTTCCTTCAAGTTTCAGAGAACATTGGAAAAGAGGAGGTGGAATGGGTGTAAGAGGTAGAGCATGGGAAAGAGTGATGGGAAATTAAGTCTTGTGGACATGACATGGTTATTACCTTCATAACTCATGTTGGGTGTTGTTTTGTGTGTAAACCCTACCTGATACCTAGCCAAGAAAATACATAGTGTAGATTGTGTCGATTATTTCCCAGCCTTATGTCTTAGTGTGGAATTCTCGGATGTATTTCTTTCTTGGAGAAGAGAATTAATCTACTTTAAAATGTGGTCACTGGTAAGTGTTCTTTTCTGTACTTCTTGCCTCAACTGCACACATGCACATATGGGTATCATTAACCAGCCTAAATTTGTCATGATTTTGTAAGAAGTTTATGTTGGGAAGTATGGGGGCAGTTGAAGGACAGCTGATTTGAACTAGCCATCCCAGAGCTCAAAATAAGTAAGAAAGGGTGAGCTTATTAAGCTGTAATTCTCAAAGGCTGAAAATATTCTATACCTCAGTTAGATTATATAGAAGCTAGAAGATTATAGGAGTAGACTTAAAAGAGCAGACCACAACTGAAACAAATGAATAAATTATTCCTTAACACTACTCCCCTCTTTCCCTCCTTTTCCCTTCCTTGGAGATCTCTAATGGTTTTCAGTCTTACTTGGCATATAAAGCAGCACCTTCTCCTCTTGAGGCTGGTCAAAGCCTCTGAGTTATGGGGAAGGGATCCAAGGGCAGGCACAAGAGTCAGAGACAGAGCCCGCTACTGCTGTCAGAAGTCCCACATGAGGACAATGTAGCTTGAGTTTTTATCTTAACCCATCTGACAGGTGCAATATGGAATCTCAGATTTGTTTAGATTTGCATTTTCCTGATTACTAAGGAATTTAAATACCTTTTTTAGTGCATCTTGGCCAGTGGAGAGTTCTCTGTTGAGAATTCTGTGTTTAGTTCTGTACCCCATTTTAATTGTTTTTGTTTGTTTGTTAGTGTTTACTTTCTTGAGTTCTTTACATATTTTGGATGTTAGCCCTCTGTTAGATGTAGGGTTGGTGAAAATCTTTTCACATTCTGCAGACAGCCATCTTTTTCTATTTACAGTGTTGTTTGCCTTGCAAAAGATTTTCAGTAATATGAGGTCATATTTATTACTTGTTGATCTTAGAGACTGAGCTGTTTGTGTTGTATTCAGAAAGTAGTCTCCCCTACCAATTTTTTTCTAGGCTATTACCCACTTTCTCTTCTAATTTTAGTGGCTCAAATTTTAAGTTGAGGTCTTTGATCTGCTTGGACTTGAGGTTGTGCAGGGTGATGACTGTGGATCTATTTGCATTCTTTTACATGCAGATATCCAGTTAGATTGGCACAATGTTTTGAAGATGCTGGCTTTTTTACATTCTGCGTTTTTCACTTCTTTGTAAGAAATCAAATGTGTTTAGGTATGAGGATTACTTCAGGGTCTTTGATTTGTTTTTTCATTGACCCACTATTCTGTTTCTATGCCATTTCCATGCTTTTTTTAAAAATATGTGCTCTGTTCCTGTACTTCCATTGCCAGGCTATCTGCTTGGTCTACCTTCCTGAATAGAACCATAGTACCTCAAAAATTCCACATTCACCTGGGGGCACAGACAGCATGAGTGAGTAGCACAGTCAGGTCCAAAACACCACAGGTCTCCCAAAGAGTCCTGCCTACATCATTATCATCTAGCCAACCTCAGAGACAACCGGATGGATAAAGATCAGTGGAAGAACACAATCAAAAAGAACTAGAGCAACACAGCAAAACCAGAGCCCAGCTATCCATTACAATAAGTCCTTATATTTACACATCTGAAGCACCAGAAGATAACCTTAAATCCAACCCTATGAAGATGAGAGAGACTCTTAAAGACAAAAGAAATAAATTTCTTAAAGAAATACAGGAAACTACAATCAAACAGGTGAAGGAAATAAAGCACACTGATCAAGACCTGAAAATGGAAATAGAAGAAATAAAGAGAACATGAAATGAATGAATCATAGAGATGGAAAACCTAGGTAAGACAATGGGAAATGCACACACAGGTATCACCAACAGAACACAAGATATGGAAAACAGAATCTCAGGCATAGAAGATACCATTCAGTTATTGATATGTTGGTCAAAGAAAATTTTACCACTAAAATGTTGTGGACACAAAACATCCATGAAATCTGGGATACTATGAAAAGACTAAACCTAAAAAATAATAGTAATAGAAGAAGACAAAAACTCTCAGGTCCAAAGCCCAGAAAATATTTTCAACAATAACATAGAAGAAAACTTACCCAGTCTGAAGAAAGACATGTCTATAAGCATTCACTAAGCTTACAGAACAATAACAATATAACAAAATATTGAATCAGAAAAGAAAATCCTCCCAGCTCATAATACTAAATCACTAAATGTACAGCACAAAGAGAGAATATTGAAAACAGCAAGGGAAACGGCCAAGTAGCAGATAGAGACAGACCTTTCTGAAACACCACAAGTCTCAATGCATTGTAAAGTCAGAAGGGGCAGGACAGATGTCTTGTAAACTGAAAGAGATCATACACAGTGTACTACACAAATCAAAATTTTAATCACCAAATTTAGACAATATCTATCCAGAAATCAAGCCCTACAGAAGACTCTAGAAGGAAAACTCCAACCAAAGGAGGTAAAATACACCAAGAAAATATAGGATTTAAATAACCCACACAGGCAAAACCAAAAGGAGGAAAACACCCCCCCACACACACAGACAGAGAGAGAGAGAGAGAGAGAGAGAGAGATTATCACCACCAACATGAAAATACCTTAAGTCGAAGCCTATAAAGATGAGAGAGCTCCTTAATGATAGAAGAAATAACTCTGTTAAAGAAATATAGGAAAATGCAGTCAGACAGGTGAAGGAAATAAAGCAAACTGATCAAGACCTGAAGGTGGAAATAGAAGCAATAATGAGAACATGAAGTGAAGGAATCATAGAGATGGGAAACCTAGGTAAGACAATAGGAAATACACACACAGGTATCATCAACAGAATGCAGGAGCTGGAAGACAGACACTCAGGCATAGAAGATACCATTCAGTTATTGATATGTCTGTCAATGAAAATTTTAACTCTAAAAAGTTCCTGAGAGAAAACATCCCAGAAATCTGGGACACTATGAAAAGACCAATCATAAAAATAATAGGACTAGGAGAAGGAGAAAACTCTCAGGTCCAAGGCCTAGAAAATATTTTCAACAACATCACAAAAAACTTCTGCAACCTGAAGAAAGGGATTCCTATAAGCAAGAATCTTAAGAACAAAAAGAAAAAAAAAACAAAAAACACAATATGTGCTCACTTTGGCAGCACATATACTAAAAACTGGAACAATACAGAGAAGATTAGCATGGCCCCTGCGCAAGGATGACACGCAAATTCATGAAGCAATCCATATTTTTAGGAGCAGACGGCTGGAAATAATCAAACTCAGGGCTGAAATCAATCAATTAAAAACGAATAAAACTATTCAAAGAATCAATGAAACAAAGAGTTGGTTTGAGAAAATCAACAAGATAGACAAGCCCCTAGCAAAACTAACAAAAAGGCAGAGAGA
>JAQQSO010006919.1:0-10991 GCA_028658305.1 Pachyuromys duprasi
CCCCCGAGGGAAGAGCAGCCTTGCTAGGCCACAGGAGAGGACATTGCAGCCATTCCTGAAGAAACATGATAAGCTAGAGTTAGATGAAAGGGGAGGAGGTCCTCCCCTATCAGTGGACTTGGAAAGGTGCAGGGAAGAGATGAGGGAGGGAAGGGCGGGATAGGGAGGGAATGGGGGAAGGGGCTATGGTTGGGATACAAAGTACATAACCTGTGATTAATATAAAATAAAAGTGAAAAAATAAAAAGAAATCCAACATACTTCCTGATAAAGGTATTGGAGAGATTAGGGATACCTGGCCCATACCTAAACATTAAAAGCAATATACAGCAAACAAACGGCCAATATCAAATCAAATGATGAGAAAATTAAAACAATTCTGGTAAAACTAGGAACAAGACAAGAATGTCCACTTTCTCCATATCTATTAAACATAGTACTTGATGTCCTAGCTAGACCAATAGTACAACTAAAGGAGATCAAGGAGATATAAATTGGGAAGGAAGAAGTCAAAGTATCACTTTTTACAGATGATATGATAGTATACTTAAGGACCCCACAAGTTCTACCAGAGAACTCCTTCAGCTGACAAACACCTTCAGCAAGTAGCTGGATGCAAAATTAACTCAAAATCTCTGTAGACCTTTATACAAGTGATAAATGGCCCGAGAAAGAAATTAGGAAACAACACCCTCACAATAGCTACAAATAATATAAAATATCTTGCTGTAACTCTAACCAAGCAAGTGAAAGACCTGCATAATAAGAACTCCACGTCTCTGAAGAAAGAAACTGAAGGAAATATCACAAGATGGAAAGACCTACCATGCTCATTGATTGATAAAATTAATATAGTAAAAATGACCATCTTACCAGAAGCAATCTGCAGATTCAATACAATTTCCATTAAAATTCCAACATAATCCTCTGCAGACCTTGAAAGAACAATTCTCAGCTTCATATGAAAGAATAAAAACCCCAGGATAATGAAAACAATCCTGTACAATAAAAGATTGGAGCTATCACTATCCCATTTCAAGTTGTACTACAGAGCAACAGTTAAAAAAAAAAAGACCCAGCTATTCCACTCCTTGCTATATACCTAAAAGATGCTATACCATACTCAGAGAACATTTGCTCAACTATGTTCATTGCAACTTTATTCATAATAGTCAGAAACTGGAATCTACAGAGATGTCCCTCAACTGAACAATGGAAAAAGAAATTGTGGTACATTTACAAAATGGCATACTACTTAGCCATTAAAAACAAGGACATCATGAAATTTACAGGCAAATGGTGAGAACTAGAAAAGATCGTCCTGAGTGAGGTAATCCAGACTCAGAAAGGCACATATGGGATGTACTCAGTTATAAGTGTATATTAGTCATATAGTACAGGATAACCATACTACAATTCATAGATCCAATGAAGATAAATAACAAGAAAGACACAAGGGAGGATACTTAAATATCACTCAGAAGTGGAAATAGAATAGACAGAAGACGTAGTTAAAGAGAGGGAACAGAGTTGAAGAATGAGCATGGAAATAAATGAGGGTATAGATCACACTAGCAAGAGGAGATGGGAGGACAGAGGACTTGCAAAGAGAAGAGAAACCATGGGTTGAAGCATCTCTGAAACAAGCTAGAGACCTAAAGGTTAGGCTGAGAGGATATAGGCATGACTCTAGCAGGGGTAGTAGAGACTGAAGATGCCACCTTCCAACTAGATTGGACTCCTAGTGAAAGAAGAGGAACCCCAACCCATTCACAAAAACTTTGGCCCAAAATTTACCCTGCCTACAAGATTTGCAGGGATAAAAATAGAGCAGAGATTGAGGACATGTCCCACTAATGCCTGGCCCACACCAAGGCCCACTCCATGGGAGAGAGCCAGCCCTGACACTATTAAGGATACTCTGTTATGCTTGAAGATAGGAGCCTAGTATAGCTGTCCTCTAAGGGGCTCTACCCAACAGCGGATGAAAATTGATGCTGAGACAAACATTGGGCTGAGTGCAGGGTGTCTTGTGGAAGAATGGTTGAAGAATAGAAGTACCCAGAGAGGACAGGAGTGCCACAAGAAGACCAGTAGAGCCTACTAACCTGGGCCCAGGCGTAGGTTTATGGAGCACCAACCAAGGACCATGCATGGAATCTACCTAGGCCCCTTACACATATGAAGAGGATGGGTAGCTTGGCCAACATGTGGGCCCCCTAAAAATGGGAGAGGGGCTGTCTCTGACATGAACTCTGCTGCCTGCTTTTCAATCACTACCCCCTGGAAGGAGTGCCTCACCAGACCACAAGGGAAGAAGACACCTAAGTCCTGATTTGATTTGATGTGCTGGCCTGAATTGGTAGGAGTCTGTTGCCTCCTTTTCAGTTACTTTCTCATAGTCGGCTGACCTGCCAGGCCACAAGGGAAGAAGTGCTCTGTCCTGATGTAACTTGATGTGCTGGCCTGACTTGGAATGGGGAAGGCACCCTTATCTGAGGAGTAGAAGAGGGGTATGTGTGAAGTTGGAAGGAGAATGGGAATGGGAAGAGAGGAGGGAGGGCCTACAGTCAGGATGTAAAGTGAATAAATAAATTAATTTAAAAAAATATTCTATTTTGTATTTCTAGGCAAACAGGGCTTGGACCAGCTTCATATAATTCCCTCATTCTTTGACTGTTCCCAGGACTTGTGTCCTTTCTCATGTACTAAGGATCATATAGAGTATACAGAAACAGATATGTGGGCAATGCTGCCCTATCTCCTTACTGTAGAGACAAAACAACAATGAGGCAGAAGTGTACATCCCAACACGAATAGATCCTTTCAGCATCTATTTTGTTCACTAAGCCTTACTAGGTATCATTGAGAATAGAAATTGAAATAGTCTGTAAGATTTTAAAGGCACAGTCTACTGCTGGATCTTATGAATTTAAATAGGCTTAAGTAAATGGCCAAAGACAGTAATTGTGAAATAGTGTGAGTATCCTTGATCCAGTGGAGAGAGCTCTTACTAAAAATTAAAAGCAAGTGTGTTGTATAAAAGTAAAGATATATTTTCTTCTCTGCATTAGAGAGCTAAGGCTACTATATCTTCGGTCGCTTGTTTATATGACGGCTATTTAAATTCTTGATGTATGTGTAATGCACACCATTATTTCAAGTTACATCTAAAATGATAGCAGGAAGGATGCCCTAACAAAACTCTCAATTTCAGAAGAAAAGAAAAGGCCCAAACCCTTTACAACCTCTTCCCAAAAGATTGAAAGCAATGTCTTCTATTCACTATTAGTTCTACTCTAAAAAAAGATGATAGTTTTCTTTTAAAATCTGGCAAACATGTTGAATCCACAATAGATAAAAAAGAAAAAGTCGGAAGTGTTTCTCTTTGTGCTAAAGCCTCTACTTTATTTCCAACCTGTGAATCTGTGGGAAAATGCAACAATGAAATATTGTTGCCATGGATTTTGAGAAACCTAGACATTAAGGTAGTTATTGTTCTCAGGCTCTTGTGATCACTATTTCTGATCATTTTTATGTTGTGTCTTTTTCTTTTAACTTAAAAATAAAAACTGCTTTCTTTATTATTTCTTTCTTTGCTCCTGTCAGTTGTCCTTATTTCTCTTAAAATCTTATATATTGTCTCTTACCTCCTCTTCTTTCAGCAAGTACTACTCTTTCCTTCCTCCCAGTCTTGTTGCAACAATACACAGAATACACATTAAAGTGCAACACTGAACAAAACTGGTTTAAATATGAACTCAAATATGTTATTGCTAATCTAAATAAGCCTCTACTCATCTAAATTACCATAAGTAATCTTTTTTGTTGTTGCTTTTTTCTTTTATTTATATATATACTTATTATTATCATTTACTACAATTTATTAAATTTGTATCTCAGCTGTGACCCCTCTGTCTTCTCCCAACCCCACCCTCCCTCAATCTTCTCCCTGTTTCCCTCCCCTAGTCTACTGATAGGGGGAGGTCCTTTTCCCCTTCTATTTGACCCTAGCCTATAAGTTCTCAACAGGACTGGTTCATTGTCTTCTTCTGTGGCCTGGCTAGGCTTCAGCCCTCAGGGGGAGGTGATCAGAGAGCCTGCCACTGAGTTCATGCTAGAGACAGCCCCTGCTCCCCTTACTAGGGAACCCACTTGGATACTGAGTCTATGGGCTACATCTGAGCAGGGAATAAAGTCCTCTCTATGCATTGTCCTTGGTTGGGATGTCATTCTCTTCAGGGCTCAGTTTTTTATGGCTCTGTTGGTCTCCTTTTGGAGCTCCGGTCCCCTCCAGGTTTTTCTTTCTCCCCACTCCCTTCAAAAGATTCCCTGCACTCTGCCCAAAAGCAGAAAGACACACATGGTATATACTCACTCATATTAGCCACATAGTATAGAATAAACATATTAAAAAATCTATACTCGTAAAGAAGTTAAACAACAAGAAAGATCCTAGAGAAGATGCTCAATCCTCCTTCAGAAGAACAAACATGGACATCAGAAGCAGAAGACAGGGAACAGTAGAGGAACCTACCACAGAGGGCCTCTGAAAGACTACTGATCTAGGTATTGAAGCAGAGGCTGAGGCTCATAGTAAATAAATAATCTTAAATCATAAAAAATGTTGTGTATAAAAATTGCACCTAAAGCTATGAAAATAGTACTTAACCATAGGCAAAATGAGACCAACTGAAATAAAAATATAATTGTTACAAAATTAGTAGATTTTTTAAATCTTTAATGATTTTGAGCCCCAGTTTAGGTGGAATAAGTAAGTGTAAAGAGTGGGCAAACATACACACACATAAATAGAGGACAGAATTATAAACTAATATAATACTTTGGCTGTAACTATTCAGATTACTATGTATCTGTAAACAAATGAATATATTCAGCAGCTATAGGTCTAGAGCTTTACTTTTAAGATTAAATTTTATATGAAAGTAATGGTAAGGTATCTATTATAATATATAAAATATGAATAATTATGTATAATATGTATATTATATAATATATTATAATATAAATTATTGTTACTAACCACAAAGCTATAATTTTTTTCAATGTTGTGTAGTAGATAGTTGATGTAATAAAATGCTATGTGATTAGGGCAAAGAGTTATGTGTGAAAGAGCAAACTTTCCATGAATTATTAACAGAAACTAAGGGACTACATTTGAACTATGTGATCACCTTGGTGAAAAACAAAGACTGCATTTATGTGTATATCTAAGGCTAAATATTCAGGAATAAATGCAGGTGGACTAGTAATAGATACCTGTACTCCCAGGACTTGATATACTAAGGCAAGAAAAATGGTTAATTTAAACATCCCTACCCTAGATAAATAACCCTTATCTCAAAAAAATCAAAATAACTAAAAGAGGAAGATGAAAGAAAACTTGTTCAATTAGAGCATTGTTGCTATGTAACTTTATTTGGGGGAACAGAGATGTTAAAAAAAAAAAGAGTAAAATCAGCTACTTTGTATAAAAGACAAATCTCTGGGGTGAAGGTTTGTTTCAGGCTATATCATTCTTAACATGTATTCACATTGGAGAACATAACTCTTAGGGTAAATCCATGTGTATTAAAGGGGGATTTCTTAGAGTGTCTTATAGACTGTGGTCCAGCTAGTCCAATGGCTGTTTCCTAATGGAAAGGCCAAGAATACCACCATTGTTCAATTCACAAAGCTGGATGTCACAGCCCACCTTAAGTCTACATTGAAATCCCAAAGAAGCAAGTTCTATTACTATTAAAGCAATGTCTCAGCAGTAGTAGAGGTGAACTTGCCAGTGATACTGAGGGCAAGCAGGCAAAAAGCAAAACCTTCCTTCTTCCATGTACTTTTATATAGACCGAATCCAGAAATTATGGCCCATCTCAAAGGACTCAGATCTAAACAGGGTCTATTTTTTTCTTTCAATGTTTGCCCTTTTTTGAATATTTCTTCTTTCAATGATCTCAAGTTAACCAGGTACTCATACTAAGTTTATGTCCACTTTTCATATGGAATTCCTGCTAGTTGGAACTATCTCCACATAGTTGTTATCACTAGATGGGTGATAATTGATGGACTTCTCCATGTCATCTTTGCAGAAGCATTTCAAAGACATAATTTTATTAATAACATGTCATAAGCTATGGTAGAATTTCAAATGTCACTGAGGTGGTGAAAGATGTCTGTTCTTAAAATGAATATTACTTCTGCTATAAAATCATTCTTAGGATAGAATATTCGATGTAAGTTTTATGAAAAAATATATCATTGTTTCTGTATAAGAGCTTCTCAATCAGAATAGAATATGTTTGTTACAATAACAACAGTACTGCAGTCTCAGTACCAAGTGAACTTTCTTAGTGATTGGAGAAGGAAAGAGTGGACTAGAGAGTTGAGCAAAACCAATCCTTTCTGGCCACACACAGGTGGACATGCTTCTTATTTCCCAATATAGTCACAAGGCAGCATATACTTAAGACAGGAGGGGTTATAATTCTCCCTGTGTGGAGAAGAAAGGAAGAGAGTGGGACCAGTAGAAGTATTTACTGTTTTCATCTATTTACTGAATTTCGTTTCATAGTATTTTAAGACAGAAAAGAAACAGTACAAATTTTTTTTAAAAAAGCACTAAAAGTCCTCAGCCATCACTCTTGTATTAAATGATTATAGCTCTCTTCAGTCTTTATTATGTACTCCACATCCAAGTTTTTTCATAGTTTTTCTTCATTTTTATTTCTTGAAATTTCAAAGCTAGACATTAATCAATATGAAGAGGGAGAACATATGAAGGAACAGTGACATTCTGAAACACAGGATGCTCCTTTCTGGGGTTTTTATGATGAACACATGGTGTTGAGATTTCTACCCAGTGTCTAGCACAAATTAAATGCTCAGAAAATTAACCGGTTTTAAAAGCGGGTGCATGTGTGGGACAGTGAACTTTTTCTCATTTTCTTCTATAAGTTGGTTAAGAATGCACGTTCTTTTATGCTTCCTGTAGAATGCTTGCCTCCTCTATCAGGCCTGTGAAGAGACACTGGTGAACATGTGAAGTATTAGGGATGTATTATCTTTCTATTAAGAAATTGAGCCAATTTCACTAGCATAATTTTCAAGTCATGGATTTAGTAAAGTTATTACAAAGATACTGATTCTGATCACCAGGTACCTCATTTTTTAAATGTTTTATTGTGGTTTAATTCTTAAGCATATATACCATATTATTTAATACTTGGATTTTAAACCTTCAATGAAGTTGAATGTATAGCATAAATCAAGTAAACTATAAATTTCATTTTCCATGATCTACAAGAAAAAGTTTAAATAATGCAGCTATTATTTTAGCATATTCCTATGAGTAAGGATTTCAATATTAGTCCCAAATGCCTTTCTATGTTTCATTTTTGTATTATAAAAATAATTTAAAAGGCAAAACTGATATGTATACTTCCAGACTTACAATAAAAAATGCAATTTCTCATGAAGGATGGTTTTACTTAGGACTACAGCTTTCATAAAACATCTGGATTACAGCAGCTAAACTGATGCTGATTTTTCTTACATGCAAATGTAATATCCATACATAACACAACAAGAAGATTTTCAGGTTCATTCATTTGTTTGTTTTTAGCCTCTCTAGTCTGTAAATAAATAAAAAAACTGTTTAGTTTTTCTTCACTTTTCAGCTTCATTCCATTTACTTTAATATTGAAGTGAGTGTAATCTATTCATTTTTTATTTTTAATTTATTTTTTAATATTAGTTATAGTTTATTAACTTTGTATCCCAGCTGTATCCCACTCCCTCATTCCCTTTCACTCCCACCCTCCCTCCCTCAACTTCTCCCTGCCCCTTTCCAAGACCACTGATAGGGGTGGACCTCCTCCTCTTTCATCTGACCCTGGTTTATCAGGTTTCTTCAGGACTGGCTGCAAAGTACTCCTCTTGGCCTAGCAGGGCTACTCCTCCTACGGTTGGGGGCGGGGAGAGGAGGCCAAAGAGCTAGCCATTGAGTTCTTGTCAGAAATAGTCCCTGTTCCCTTTACTAGGGAACCTACTTGGATACTGAGCTACCATGGACTACATCTGAGCAGGGGTTCTAGGTTATATCCATACATGTATTTTTTTTTCAAGAAAATTCTTTGTTCTTCTGATACTATGCATGTTTCAGCAAGACACCACGAAAGAAAATGATAGCTCTGGTGAGCTGCCCTCCCATCTCAGCCAGACTACCAAAATATACTCTTTGAAAGTAGCTGGGGTTCTTTTAAAATTTTATTGTGCATGTTAGTGACCCACTATATAATGGTTTCATATAGCTTGCATTTAAGTCAGACATCTTAGGCACCACAATCATCTTATTGATAGACTTGCATGTGTAGAAGCCACTAATCTATACGACTGACCTTAATCTATTTCATCCTAAACTTCACTTTAATCTATTTCAGAGCATACTAATGCCATTTTTTGTTCTCTATTTGGGCTGGTGATCCCATTGGTGCTATTTTCTATAATCATAGTGGGAGATCTTAATTTTTCCAACCTCTGATTACTCCAAATCCTGTTCAGCTTCAAACTGCCCTCCATTTATTTTTATTCTCAAGTCTTAATGTTACTTCTGAGCTATAGGGTACATAAATATCTGCTTAAAGTAGCAAATTCTTATATAAAAGAAACTCCCTCTCTGAACTCTCTTCTTAATGCTTCTAGAGCCATGCTTTCAAAGCAATCACTAGGTCACGTCTTGTAAATATTTACAAGAGAAGGTTGTCTCTGTGGAGGACAAGAGGATACAAAATGTTGTGTGACAGACTTTTATTTTATGAAAACATATGCCCCAAATGATTACCTACTTTCCCCTCAAATGTTAAAATCACAAAAAATACTTGTTATTCACTCAAAGAAATAGTTCAATTCCCTGTCATATGCCAGTAAATGAATGAGATGCTAGGAAGTACAGTGATGGCTAAGAAAGATGTAATTCCTGCATCCCTAAAACACATATATAGTGATGAAGATGGATAAGTAAACAAGGATAAAAACACAGTTTGATAAACTCTACAATCATTTCCTGATGAACATAAAGTAGCCAGATGCATGCTTCTAAAGGCTAATCATATACATATGTACTTAAGAGGCAATTGGGTGTAGGTTAATTAAAGTAGCAGGACTGAATCAGAGGGAAGCTATATGTAAGTAAATCCAAGCACAAGGAAGATCATATGCAACTGAGGATATGAGGACTGAGGATTTCAGTGAACTGAAGTGCTGTATTAGAATTCATAACAGATAACATTACATTTTTTGACTTAGGGTATAACATATTAGACTGTAGAACAATCACAATGTCAGAAACTATAAAATTGTTGCATTAGCTTTTCCACTGAGCAAGCTCAGGAGTGTGGTATGACTTCCGATTGCCTCATTTTGTTCCTCCTTACCCTATCATCTTGTAGTGTTACAAGAAAATGCACTTACAGAGCTCTGGGTGTCACAGAATTAGAATGAACATATCTGTAGAGAATTGATTAGTTTTCTTTCTGGTTGAGATGTACAACATGCACCGGATGATGAAACTTTGCTTTGCATGCCAGGTAGGAATAAGTAGGCAATTACTCCCCAAGGCATGGATTCTCTCTCTGGCTGTGAACACTCTTCCATTTGTGATGGAGGCTTTTGTTTGTTCAACCTAGGAAGCTACATTTCTCCGTATTTCCAAGCTTCAGCAAGGATACTAAAGATGAGACACTTTTGAAGAAATGATATTTATAAAATTAAAAAGAAAGCTAACAAAACAAGATGTGCATGGTATTTTCTGCTGTCTCAGAATTAGTCAATAGATATACAGAATGAGGGAAAGAAGTGGAAATCACTGTAAATTCTAAAGAAAAATATGAATTATTGGGGTTAGACATTACCTGCAGTGAGGAGAATATGAAAATTTCTGATGGGACATCACTTTCAAAATTATATTACAAAGGTACCCTGGCTTTTCATGCTCACTCAGTAAAGCCAGCTGCCACGGCAGGAACTAACCAATCATTCAAGAACTGATGATTTTTAGGAGACAAATACTGAGAACCTGAGGCCTGATCTTCTGGACTGAATTATACCCGTCTAAAACTCATGTGTTTGCGAGAATAAAGTCTTCGTTTCTGAAGTCCTTAGAATAACTACAGTGTGTCCAACAGGATGGGTATTAGCCCAATATGACCTTAAAGGAGAGAATCTGACACGCAGAGCATATGATGATAATACAGGGAAAACAGTAATCTATTAGCCAAGGATTAGCACCTGGAAGAGACCTTCACTTATAGTCCAAAGAGGAACTCAAGCTTACCAGCACATAGGTCTTAAGTTCTAGCCTTCAGAACCCGAAGTAATCAAATATTATTTGATTAGACTGCTGGGCCCATGGAGCATTACTTTGGCAGCCCCAGGGTACATATTCTAGCAAGAATGAGTGAATAAGTGGAAAAAGACATTGAAAGAAACTCTTCCTCAAGTTGAGCTGTAAAAATATTCAGAAGATTTACAAGCAGGTAAATGAGGAAAGGGAATCTGATGTGGAGTGGAAAATAGGTTTGTGGCCTTTATTGTAATGGACAGAAGTGAATTCATCCGAAGATGTTTGGGTGAAGGGGACTTTTGTTTCTTTGACTTAGAAGACTATGCTTTTCCAGTTTTCCAAACTGTAACAAGGTTACTAAAGATGAGGTACTTCTTAGAAATGAAATGGTACTTGTACAATTGAAAAGCAATCTAACATAACAAGATATGAGAGGCATTTTCTGCTGTCTCAAAAAAAATATTTGACTGAAGTCACTTCACATGGATATCAGAAGTCTAATTATGAGAACAGACCACCTTTCTGGGGAAGAAAATACACAACAAGATAATGAATGTGTAAAATATAAAACCAAACACTGGGAAATACAAATCTTGAGGGTGAGAGTGGGAGAGAGGATCCATCATTGAAACCAGAG
>JAQQSO010006920.1:0-10989 GCA_028658305.1 Pachyuromys duprasi
CATGGTACCCATTTCATCTGTCTTGTCTTCAGTTCCTGAGAGTCTCTCTTCCATCTTTTGTATCCTTTTGGTGAGGCTTGCCTCTGAGAATTTATTTGACTTCCTAAAATCTTCAATTCCAGTTTTATTATTGACTCATTATGGTTTTTCCAAGGTCTTAAAGTGTGTTGTTATTTGTTTGAGGATTATAATAAGCCATCCCCAAGATTAGTAGAGAGAAATAAATAATTAAGGACAGAGACAAAAATTTTAATAAATTGATCCTCAAAGAAATATCAAAGGAAATTTTAAAATCTATAGAATTTAGTGAAAATGAAAGCACAATCCCTCCCAAACCTATGATATTGGAGAACCAAAATTAGATACCATAGACTTATTACTTAATTATTTATCAAATTGTATTTTAATACTATGTGTTAAGTGATAGACTGTATTATAGAATGGTATCTCTTTCAGAGGAAATTTTAGTCATAGTCCATGATCATGACCACTGTCCTCACTGACACAGAGACAGAGGTGGACTAAATGATTTAATACATTAATATTGCACTCAAACACATGGATGTGGAATTAGAAGTTTCTAAGAACACAATTTAGATTAATACTTCCATTTTATTTATTTTTATTTATAGTCATAAATTTATCTCTACTATCCAGCAAGTCTTGGAGGGAATGAGGAATATATGGACCCTAAAGAACCTCAGTGAGAGTTAAGATTTCACGGTATGGTGAGCAGATGGGGTGGAGGTGCTCTCTTGAGCTATAGAAGAAATGGTCTTGTAGGTAAGAGGTCTGCAATTCAAAAGAGTTAAAGTTGTGCACAGTCAGCAATGGAGGTAATTTTGCTGGTCTTGCCGTTCCTGTACCCCAAACTCTCCTTGGCTTCCACAATGCTCATGTCTCTTTCACCTTCCCTCAGACCACCACCTGTTTGCTATGCAGCAGCTCAGTTTTGGAATTCAAATGAGAAACTAGGAATAATTAGTACTCAGTCCAGCATTTTCCATGGACAAGACGCCAGGACCTGTTTTGCCTCACGTTGAAGTTATCATTCTCAGATTTCTCCCTGTAGATGGACATGCTGCTAGCGCTTTTATAGCATGTGAAGTTGCCACTCTGGCACACGAATTCTGGAATTATTCTGTGAAAGAGGGAGCACTTATATACAAACGCTTTCTCTCTGAGCACCAGTGTTTCCTGCTGGCTTTAGAACTTTGTGACCAGCTCAAAGGATTTAAGGCCCAAATGCTTGTTTTCAGCCACAATGTCAAAGGTCACGGCAAGCTTGGCTGTGGCTGCCACAAGCCGTGACAGGGGAGAGCATCATCTGCATAGTCAATGCCTTCATTTCACATAGAGGTAGAAACAGGGGGAGACTAAGGACGAGGGACGGCATGACTATGGTGGCATAGTTAATCAGCTACTTACCCAGAGTTAGCGCCCTGGGGCTATGTTATTTATAATATGGTATTTATTGTCAGTGGAAATGTATGGGGAAAATCCTTTGACGTTTTTTTCTGTCATCACATCCCTACTGCGTTACTAAAATCTTATGGCTATGCATGGAATTAATTGAAACGGTTTGTTCCTGTGCTTACATCATACTTCTTTCTGCAAAGTTCTACTCTGGAGAAAAGGAATTCTGTGGGGAAGTTGGTCTCTTGACTACAGTATGTGCCTTAATTTATTTTAAATAGTTCAAAATTCTGGGCATTTAATTACAGTTCTTGGCATCTGAATGACTAAGGTAGGATTTCCACAACACCACAGGATCTTAAGATTTCTGGGTTGTCTTTGTGTGTGTGTGGTTTTTATTTCTTAAATCCAAATATTGGCATTGATTCAAACCTGAATTTTCTTTGTGACTTGACTTAGGCATTTCCTATCTTGTTTTATAAAGCTCCCAAGACCACTGGTGATTTAGCCTTGAGGCTAGGTCAGATCTTTGAGTCACAGTTGTACCCATCACCTAGTTCCTTTAGGAAGCAGCCAGATGTTATGAAGGAGAACTGATTTTTAAGTTAGTAACTGAAATTAACTTGAGTGTGGACTTGGAAAGCTAACTAGCCTCTCAGTTTCTATCACTTCACCTATGAATAATCTCTGAATTCTTTCTAAAAGGGATTAGTTGATATTAATCTGGATTTAGTGGTACAATGTGTCATTGGCGAGATATCTGCTAGGTGGTGCTCTTACTTAAGTGATTTTATTTGCTAAGAACTAAAATTTAAAGGAAAGACTACAATGGCCACCCCCATATCAGCTGCATTATAAAGTTCATGTTAGGTGCATCTTGAGTGTCTTTCAATTCCCATATTATTCACCTTTTTGCTTCAAGGCAGGGCAGGTGCACAGTAGATCTTCTGACTTAAAGATAGATGATGTGCCTAGAAGCAAAGAGCAAAGTTTCTTAGCAGACACATGATATTGAAAATTGATTTCTCCTAGATTCAGAGTTTATTTGTTAAGTGAGATAGTTGCTTTTGTATATTTTTTTGGAGACAGTTATAATTTAAATTGATGATTTTATGCAGCATTACAGAGTACATACTTTTAAAGTCCTTTGTAATTTTGGGGTTCTTGTGAGGTACCATTTGGGCTTATGGACATTGGAAGTTGTAATAATATTTCCATCGCTTCATATGGTGCTCAGGTATAATTAACACATGGAGCTCTGCTTTATGTTTTTCTCAGGTGTGGTACCATTTGTTGTAATGCAAATTCTAAGAGATTACTTGGTATATATTTTATACACCTACCGATGCATTGATATCACCTTGTCTTCTGTATTTTTAAGGGAGGCTCCATTGTGGGCTGAGAGGATGTATTCATTATCAGCATTGGGAAGGAGTAGGGACAAAAAAGGGGTTAGAAAGAAAAGAAATGCAGAAAAGGCTGAAATGATCGATAGATAAATAAGAATTATTTTTCAAAGAGGAAAGCTACTAGGTATTCTTCCTTTTGTTGATGAAGCTTGGCAATGTGGGTTCTTACATGATTGTCCTCATCTTTGAGTGTCTCAGAGTTTCTAGCAAATTTACCTTCATTCTGTAATGGATCAGGAATAGATCAACAGATCAAAAGAAGAGTTATGTGTTTGGATGGTCAAATAAATACATCCCCTGCTTCTGATGGTTGGTCATTTGTATTTCTCTACACTTACATGCTACACATGCATCCTATTCTTTTTAGGTATGATGCGGTAGTCAAAGAGCATAGGTGTTGTACTCTGGTTGCTGGCTCTCAAATCACAGCTGTGTTGCTATGTAAATCTAGACAATTTAATTCACTTCTGTGAGCTTCTGCTTTCTCGTTTGGAAAAAAAGGGAGATAATAATCACACCAATTTCATAGGTTTGTTGTACATGCTGAATATATTAATACACATACTTATAAACGAGTGATATATAAGTTAGGTAGTTTGAAATGATACGCTTTTCTAAAAACCCAAGATGCAAACAATTACAAAATAATTGTAATTTCAATACCAGAGAATGTATTTCTTAGTAAGAGATAAAAAGACAGAGGCTGAAATTATAAAAGAGTCTATTAATTTTGCTGGAAGAAACATTATGTGCTACTATTGGAACAGAAAGACACAGAGCTTGATTCTTACAGCAATGGGGTTCCTTAGAAAGAAGGAATAACAAAGAAAGAGGTAAGGGCTCTTTATGTTAGAATAAAGCGTCATAGCATTCATTTAGGGGTTGACAATAAGGGCGCAAAAAGTTTAAAATCCGTTTGAGAAGGCTCTTCCATTTCCTCTGAAGATACCAAAAACTCATGCTGAAGGCAGTGGGAACAGTTGGTAGGTTTTAGTAGAGAAGTTTGGCTAGATGCGTACATAAGGAAAATGACTGAAGCATTTCTCTAACGTTCAGAGAGGAGAGGATGTACGTGAGATTGCATAATTAATGCAAACTCACTGACCCAACAGGACTGCTGTTGATCCTAGAAGATGCTTAGGGCTGGAAGGGACAAGGAGTGGGTGTGTCTGGTGCCAATTAACAGGGTAGGTTTGTGGAGGTGGAGAAGACTCTGACTTGAAAATACACGAGGTGGGGCACGCGGCCGCTGCCCCTTCGGCATTCCGGGCGCCCGGGAGCATGTCGGTCATGGAGGCTATGTCGTCCCTGATCATCACAGATGGAAGCATTTGACCATGTGGCCTGTTTGGTCCCCGCCCTGTCCGCGCGCTCCCCAGCAGGTTCATCTGCATCTTCTCCGACTGTGGCGCCAGTTACAACAAAGCCTGGTAGTTCTGTGTGCACCTGTGCAAGCACATGGGGGTGGGGGTGGGGACCGGGAGAGGGGTGAAGGAGAGCCCATTTATTTGTGACTATGAGGGGTGTGGCAAGGCGTTCATCAGAGCCCACCATCCGAGCCTACACGTCCTGATTCGCACCGAAGGGAAAAGCCCTTTGCGCAGAAGATGGCTGCAATCAGAAATTCAACCCTTGAAGAGACACGCTGAGCGCAAACGCGGCAATCTGCAAGCGCAGTCCGTGTGCGGCGTCGGAGGCGGCGCGGAGGCCTCCGGGAGCCACCGGCGGCGGAGAGCCCAGCGGTGTGAGCCCCCGGGCACGAGGGCTGCGGGAGCACTGGGCCTCGCCTGGCGGGCTGAAGCGGCGCGCAGGGTTCACAGGCCCACGAGGCGTCAGAGACGATGCTCTTTGGTGGGAAAAACACGGATGCGGCTTCGAGAGGAAGTGACCCCCGCAGTGCGCCCGAAGCTGCAAAGGCGCGGGGACCACCGTGGGCGCCCCCCGGGTGGGTGCGGCTGAGCCTGCACGACGACCGCGTTCAGCCTGCAGAGCCACGTCATCGGCCTCCACCACGAGCGGCGCTCGCTGCGGCGGGACGTTTGCCGTGAAGCCAAGCCTCCTGCGGCATGGCGTCGTGCACGGGCCCCCACAGCAAGCGGCTAAGAGATGGATGGATCTTGACTTCAAGCCTCAGCTGCCTCATTCCTCCAGCAGCAGCGCAGAGGGCCAGCCAGCTTTGCCCCCTGCGGGGCTTGCCCTCAGCTGTGTCCCCCTATGCAGTCACCTGAGGTGAAGTTTGCTGGGTAAGAGAAAGAATTCTTGCGGAACTCCTGTCCCCTCCAGGTCTTTCTATCTCCCCCGTCTTTCCCTGTACTCTGACCAAAGTTTGGCTATGAATCTCAGCTTCTCTTTTGATACCCTGCTGGGTGGAGTCTTTCAGAGGCCCTCTGTGGTAGGCTCCTGTCCTGTTCCCTGTTTACTCCCTCTTTCTATGCCCATCCTGTTTGCCTTTCTGAGTGAGGATTGATCATCTTACTAAGGGTCCTCCTTCTTGCTTAGCTTCTTTAGGTGTACAGATTTTAGTATGTTTATCGTATTTTATATTTCTTTTTTAATTAAATTTTTATTTTTTATATTAGTTAATTTACTTTGTATCCCAGCTGTAGCCCCCTTCCTCATTCCCTCCCAATCTCACCCTCCTTCCCTTATCTCCTCCCTGCCCCTCTCTAAGTCCACTGATAAGGGAGAGCCTCCTCCCCTTCCTAGCTTATCAGGTCTCTTCAGGACTGGCTGCAATGTCCTCCTCTGTGGTCTAGCAAGGCTGTTCCTTCCCTGGGGGTGGGGGAGAGTCAAGAGCCAGCCACTGTGTTCATGTCAGAGACAGTCCCTGTTCCCCTTACTAGGGAAACCCACTTGGATACTGAGCTGCCATGGGCTACATCCGAGCAGGGGTTCTAGGTTACATCCATGCATGGTCCTTTGTTGGAGAAAGTCTCAGAGAAGACCCCTGTGCCCAGATATATTTGGTCCTTGTGGAGCTCCTGTCCTCTCCAGGTCATACTAGCTCCCCCTTCTTTCATACTATTCCCTGTACTCTGCAGGTTTGGTTATGAGTCTCAGCATCTGCTTTGATACACTGCTAGGTAGAGTCTTTCAGAGGCCCTCTATGGTAGGTTCCTGTCTTGTTACTTGTTTTCTCCTACTTCCCATGCCCATCCCATTTGTCTTTCTAAGTGAGGATTGATCATCTTACCCCAGGTCCTCTTTCTTGTTTATCTTCTTTAGGTGTACAGATTTTAGTGTGTTTATCCTATTTTATAGGTCTAGTATCCACTTATAAGTGAGTATATAATGTGTATATCTTTCTGCTTCTGGGATACCTCACTCAGGATGATCTTTTCTAGATCCCACCATTTGCCTGCAAGTTTCATGATGTCCTTGTTTTTAATAGCGGAGTGGTATTCCATTGTGTAAATGTACCACAAGAAATCTGGGTCCAGGAGTCTTTCCTGAGACTGATACTCCAACCAAGGACCGTGCATGGAGATAACCTAGAACCCCTGCACAGATGTAACCCATGGCAACTCAGTCTCCAAGTACGCTTCCTAGTAATGGGAACAAGGACAGTCTATGACATGAACTCAGTGGCTGGTTCTTTGATTACCTCCTCCTGAGGGGGGAGCAGCCTTCCAGGCCACAGAGGAAGACAATGCAGCCAGTCCTGATGAGACCTGATAGGCTAGGGTCAGATGGAAGGGGAGAAGGACCTCCCCTATCAGTGGACTTGGGGAGGCTCATGGGAGGAGATGAGGGAGGGTAGGAGGGTGGGAATGGGAGGGGGATGATGGAGGAGGCTATAGCTAGGATACAAAGTGAATAAACTGCAATGAATAAAATATAAATTAATTTAAAAAAGAGAACATTCTTGAGGTGTCTCAGATTTGAAAGCATTAAAATCCTTTTGTGCAGCTTGAGTGTGAGGTGATGCTGGCAAGAATGGGAAGAAAAGGGCACACTCTAGGAGTCAAATTAATGCAGCGGGCTGGCTGTACATGGGTAATGAGACAGGCATGCCATGTCTGAAATGCTGACATCAAAGCTGTACGGTCAGGGAGCTTGGAGGGTAATGGGATCATCTATCCATATATGTATTTAAAATTTTTATTTATTTATTTGTACTTTTAAAATCTGGGTCCAGAGGTTTATGCAAAGACAGATACTCCAACCAAGTGGCATGCATGGAGATAACCTAGAACCCCTGCCCAGATGTAGCCTATGGCAGCTCAATCTCCAAGTGGGTTCCCTAGTAAGGGGAACAGGGGCTGTCTCTGACATGAAATCAGTGGCTGGCTCTTTGATCCATACATATTTTACATCCTACTTGCCTTTAGATCTTCTGTCAAATCACAACACAGTCCCGCCATCTGCATTTCTAACTGATCATATCTTTTCCCTGTGCTTGTGAATAAGGATGTAGACAAAGTGATTCTGCATTGTCCCCTGTTCAGCAACTTGATTTCTCAGGTGACTGGATATTCTTGATGATTAAAAAGCCTTGCACTGAATTACGGTTCTTATTTCATAGTATGTGCCATACTGAATATGAGCATATTGCTTGTTGCGCCCTTGAGTTTCAATGTAATTTTGCTGCCGAATATGGTTTCTTTAGAAGTATTTGCAGTTGGAGTCCACTTCTGGCTTTTCTGAATGTCTAACTTCTCTTTTTCTTCCGAGGCCATTCCTCTTGTTTCTGCCACACAGAGACATTCCTCCTAAAATAAACAATGTGAACAGTGTGACAATTATTGCTTGTTTTGTTGCAGGTTCCTCAGCTGCTGGTATCCAGCACACCTGAACTGCACTCATGGCCAATGTAAATAATGTGACTAAGCTGATCATCACTGGCCTTTTCCAGGATGCAGAGGTGCAGAAGGTGTGCTTTGTGCTGTTCCTTCCTGTGTACCTGGCCACAGTTCTGGGCAACGGCCTCATTGTTGTGACAGTCAGTACCAGTAAGAGTCTGCGCTCCCCCATGTATTTTTTCCTCAGCTACTTGTCCTTGGTGGAGATCTGTTACTCCTCTACTGTTGTCCCTAAGTTCATCACTGACTTACTTACCAAGATTAAAACCATCTCCCTAAAGGGGTGCCTAGCTCAGATTTTCTTCTTCCATTTCTTTGGGGTCACTGAGATCCTTTTGCTCACGGTGATGGCCTATGACCGCTACGTGGCCATCTGCAAACCTCTTTACTACACAACTATCATGAGTCGGCCTGTGTGTCACAACCTGGTGGCTGGCTCCTGGGTGGGAGGGTTTCTTCATTCCATAATTCAGATTTTCATCACTATCCCCTTGCCTTTCTGTGGTCCCAATGTGATCGACCACTACTTCTGTGACCTCCATCCCTTATTTAAGCTGGCCTGCACTGACACTTTTGTGGTAGGGGTTATTATGTTTGTTAACAGTGGATTATTCTCTGTATTTTCCTTCCTTTTTTTGGTGTCCTCTTATGTTGTTATCCTGTTCAACTTGAGGAACCATTCTGCTGAAGGGAGGCGCAAGGCCTTATCTACCTGTGCCTCTCACATCATGGTGGTTGTCTTGTTCTTTGGACCTGCCATCTTCCTCTACTTGAGACCTGCCTCTACCTATACTGAAGACAAACTTGTGGCCGTGTTCTACACGGTCATTACCCCTATGTTGAACCCCATCATCTACACGCTCAGAAATGCAGAGGTGAAGAATGCTGTGAGAAAGTTATGGGGCAAGAAATCAAACTCAAGTTTGGAATAAAATTAAAAGCATGAAACAATAATCAGCATGACTACTGTGATTAGATTTTCAATCTGACTTTAATCATCAGTGAAGACACAGATTAAAAACTACACACTCATGGTTTTTGTTTCATTTGAATTGCATCAGGTCATAGGTATCAGTATTTTGGAGTATGTTCAAATTGGACTATTTGACATTCCTTTTTTTCCAATGATCTGTACTGTGTAAGATTTAGTAATAGGAATACTGCAATGTGTGTATACGAAATGCAGCTCTCACATTAAAATGAGTGAAATAGTTATTCTTGAGCCAATAGGAGTAAAGTGTGAGAACATAGATTAAGGTTACATCAAACATCATATCTCATTGTGGTAACAGGTTCATAAAACAAACAAAAACATAAATCCAGGCATTTTTCAAATACATTGGCAGAAACATCGAGTTGATGGGTTATGGGACAGTGCTGGGGGATCTCTTACCGTCTGGTATGGTAGGCTGACAGTCTTAGTTTTTGAGTTGGTGAAGCTGGTGGTCTGTTAAATTAATACATACCCCAAAGATTCATGTGATAGTCACTAGGGCATTGGGTTAGGCACAGAGGTGGACAATGAATAGGTATTAATGACTCTACACCTAACCTATGATTTGGCATGGATCTACAACATCCTAATTCTCCCTAATCCTAACCAGTCAGTTTCTTTTTTGAATCTTAAGCACAGGTGTGGCTTTTTACTGGGAACTTTAGTTCACAAAGGGAATCCTACCCTGCTTCCTGTCAGTTTTGTGACCTTTATTCATTTTTCCACTAGTGTTACCATACTGTGCTATGTGAAAGGATCTTGGCATTCAATGACAGAAGTTCATGTTTTGCCTTGTCTCCTTACAGTTTTGAAGACAGTCCCAGGACTCCTTCCCTGATTCTTTACTTGTATTCCCTAGGCTGACCAGACTGAATCATCAGCTTGTTATTCACTCTTTAACATCTGTGTTCTTTCCAGGTAATGTTTCACACAGCAGGAACTGAGCTACACAATGAATAAAGAAATCAAGGTGATAACAATATTATTTATCATTTGGAAGGGGATTAGGTCAGATATGAAGATACCAGGAACCAAGGAAGAATTTTCTTAAAAGTTACCTCGATTGAACTGTAGCTGTTAAAGTGGTTTTAATATACTACCTTTCAATGACAAGATACCGACTTTACAAACCACATGGGAATACCCCTGATTCCTGTTGGAATTTGTCATTGGAGTGATACACATTGATACACGTTCTATTTGCATAAATAGCTTTTGCATATTTCAAAGTCTTTTCACATTCGTTACTACTTGGAATCTTCAAAGCAATTATATAATGTTGATAAAATAGTAATTAATCCCTCTGAATGGATAACTTTAGGGATTTAAATGTCATTTAAATTAGGTTTTCGTTGCAAAAAACAGACTGAAATAAGAGAGAAGTGAAGAAGTAAATGATTAAGGGTAGAAAAACTATCATGTCTGTCCATCATCAGGTCCTATCATTTCTATGTTTACCTCATGTCCTAAGATGGGTGTGTACTTCATTCACAATGGATAAGTGATTTTTTGACAAATTTACACACTCTTTCCTAACATCTAAGAGAAGACATGTGTCTTCACGCACACTGCTTCCTCCCAACCCAACGGCAGCTGCTGCTCTAATTTCTATCATCATGTGTTAATCTAGGGTCCTGCTGTGTTCGTATAAATACTGGCATTGTGGCTGAATTTTTTTTGTATCTGCCACTTCGTCTCTGAATTTAATATTTATGAAACTCATTTGTGTTGTGAATTATAATTTTTTTGTTCTCTTTATTAAGTGGCATGCCATTGCATGAATACATCACAGGAAATAAAAATTCTTTCATTGGTGGACAGTGGGCATATTTAAGTTATTACACGCTGTAAATAAAAGCTGGGAGACATAAAAGCGATTGCCTCCAATTTTATCCCTGAATTTGATCCCCAGATCCCATGTGATGGAAAGGGTGAACCAGCACCTGAAAGTTGTTTTCTGACCTCCACTCATACTGTGCCATACATCTACCCCTCCCTGAAAATAAATACATAGTTATTTTTTCAGAAACCTTGAGAAGTATTTTTAAGTTCCTATTTTGTAAGAAAAACATATACTTCATCACCATTTTTATCATTCTACTTTTGACATCCAGACTTTTCACATCCTCCTCCAGGGTTTAGCCTGGTGAGTTCCTCCTACATACAGATACACACACACACACACACACACACACACACACACACACACACACCAGCCTTACTCATCCACAACTAGCCAGATACAGCTTGGGTCCCACAGCAAGTACCCCAACCTAGCTTGATCACCTATCACCTAGGCCTGTGCAGTAGCCATATTCTAGGCTTCTACCAGGACTTTCTTTACTTGAAACCACCCACATGCACCTTC
>JAQQSO010006921.1:0-10988 GCA_028658305.1 Pachyuromys duprasi
ATTTCCCCACCGTAGGAATTCTGCTCACCTGGCAGTCGCAAACGCTGGTGTTTTAGGTCCCAGATCTCAGTCTCCGGGTCGCTGTGCCTACACTATTGTCCTGCTCTTCAGCCACAGTGTCCTCCTGGGGCAGCCATCTTGGATCTCCTCCTAAATTATTCTTTTTTAATTATTCTTAATACCAATTTTCCAAGGCATACTTTGTTTATTTGTACAGCACACATTGAGCTGAAGAACAGAGGCAAGCACAAAAAAAAGCAAAAATTGTAGCATGCCCCAATTTTCACAACCTTCACTTAACCCATAATACATTGCTTTCCTAATGCCCTTCACCTCATATTTTCAGCTTAATATTCTTGTCTTTTAATTTTTTATAAGAGTGTAGACTCTGGAAAGTCACCAAAGGTCCAGTGGAGGTCCACACAGTTGAGAGTATATGAGCAGCATGAATTGAACATGATGAGATAACAAACAGGAGGAGGACGAAGAGGAGGAGTAAGCACAAGATTGAGTGTGTTAGGAAGGGGGAGTGGATCTGGACAGAATTGGGAGAGAGAGGATGAGTGTGGCCAAATTATAGGGTCAGATGGAAGGGGAGGAGCACCTCCCCTATCAGTGGATTTGGGGAATTGCATGGGATTAGAAGAGGGAGGGAGGGTGGGATTGGGAGAGGAAAAAGTAGGAAGCTACAGCTGGGATACAATGTGAATAAATTACAATAAATAAAAAGGAAAAAAAAAACCAAAATTCAAAGAGGTAATAATATTGCCAAAAATAAGGATTATGGAAACTACTATGAAAAATTATTCAAGGAAAAATGCTTCAACAAGGAATCTCTACGTTGACAAGGATTTAGGAGACATTATAAACAGTCATAATATACAGCTCTAACGTATATCAACAGTCAAACAAAGGGTGCAAAAGAAATCAAACCAACTCTTGGTTATGCACAATGGCACAATAGACATTTTATAGACAATAATGACCTAATGGGAAAAAGCATTTGCTATGCAAGACTGATGACTGAAGCTCAATCAGCAGAATGGAGGAAAGAGAGAACCAAACATATGCATGGCGTGGATATGTTTGCAGTCTCACACAAACACATCATGTACACAAATGCACACATATACAGTAATAAATAAATAAATAATAAAGACCATGGTTTCTTGGAAGATGAATGAAGCTGTACTTGGAAGCATTAACAGTCATATGTACTTTTACTTTTATTTTATGGAAACTTTGACTTTTTTAATGACATGTCTATTAAAAAAACTATATATGTTACTCACCAAATAAAAGAACATTAATTTATTCTCAAATACTTTATTTTTCAGTGCTTCTTATTTTGAGATAATTTTCAAAGCTTTTCTTCACATACAATAAATATTCCCTAATATTCTTTCTCCAATCCAAAGGTGATTTATTTCTCATCTGCTTTTGATTACCACTTTAAAATCACCAACATTCATTTGAGTAACTGAAAATTTCCTTCATTGCTGATTTCTCTTCCTTTGGAATTCCTACTTTTCTCCAGATGCCAGTTTTGGCAATCTAGTTATACAAAATTTAGCCTAGTAACTCCCTAAATAGAATCTCAAAAGTACTTTCATCTTTCCACATAAAAATACAATAATACACAAGTCTTCTTTCCTTGGTATTACAGATACCCTTTTTGACCTAGATTCATTTACTCTGAAAGCCTTTTTCAGAATTTGTTCCATTGCTCTTCACACATACCACATATGATGTCGGCAGACTGCAGGGAATCTTATGAAGGAAGGGGGAGAGAGAAAGAATTGGAGGGCACACGAGCTCAAAAAGGAGACCAACTGAGCCATAAAAACTGAGCCCTGGAGATCCTGAAGAAAATGATATCCCAAGCAAGGACAATGCATGGAGAGTGGCTCTGATGTAGCCCATAGACTCAGACTTAGTAAGTGGAGCAAGGACTTAATCAGGCATGAACTCAGTGGCAAGCTCTTTGATCACCTTCCCTTGAAGGGTGCAGTCTTGTCAGTCCACATAGGAAGAGAATGCAACCAGTTCTGATGAGACCTGGTAGGCTAAGGTCAAATAGAAAGGAAAGAGGACCTCCCCTATCAGTGGACTAAGGGAGAGGCATAGGGGGAGAAGAGGGAGGGAGGGTTTAATTGGGAGGAGAAGAGGGAGAGGGCCACAGCAAAGATACAAATTGAATAAATTGTAATAAAGGATAATAAAAACAGAAAAAAGAACCTGTAAATTTTCTTTATAGTCTAGAACTAGTCTTTATTCTTCCGTTGTTTTTGTTGTTATATAAGAAGTGAATTACTGGTTAGGATGTTGCTTTCTGCAAAAAATCTCGTAAATCTTATAGGTACCTTATCTTCTTATTGATACTTTTTTGTTTATATGCTGCTCAATGTGGAATGGGCATGATACTAAGAAGCTGTGGACACTGATGATTTGAGTAGACTTCCTGAAAAAAGTGGATGCATAACATCTGGAGCATGAGGTTGAGAGCTCATATCTTGACCCCACAAACAGGAAGAAAAAATCCAAAATGGTGAAAGGCAGAATTATTTTGTATAAAAGGTAGAACTAAGAGAGACCAGGTACTCTGTGATAGTTTAGGCTGTTAGTCAATGAGGTGAATAGTTTTGAAGTTGTGGTAGCTTTATATATTTTTACAATTAAGTAAAGTTTCTAGATTTTTATTTTGGAAGGGAGAGTTGAAATAATGTTGTGCTCTCTATATGCCTGGCAGGACTAGAACTCACCGTGTAATCCATGATTGCCTCATATTCATGGAAATCCTCTTGCTTCAGCTTCCCCTTTAATTGAGATTACAGGCTTGAGCCACTGTGCTTAGATAGATGCTCAACTTTTATATAATTTCACTAGTTATTCACTAGATATAGATTACCAGAAGAAGTTGTGACTTTGAACAATATGTACATCTTGGTTAAAGCAATATCAGTTGAAGACTGATGGCTTTGCCATCCAGACCTCCAACATTTTAAAGCCATTAAGTCCTTCAATATATGCAACATCACAACATTCAGTAGTCTTGTAAGTTTACACAGAGAGCTCTGTTTCACTATAAAAGAGCTATGGGCTATATCTGAGCAGGGGTTCTAGGCTAGATCCATGAATGGTCCTTGGTTAGAATGTTAGTCTCAGAAAAGACCCCTGTGCCCAGATATTTTGGTTCTGTTGCTCTCTTTGTGGAGCTCCTGTCATCTCCAGGTCTTACTATCTCCCCCTTGTTTTCTGAGAATCCCTGAACTCTTCCCAAAATTTGTTTATGAGTCTCAGTATCTGCTTCGATTAGGCTGCTGGGTAGAGTCTTTCAAAGGCCCTCTGTGGTACAAGTCGGTGTCCTAGTAAGGGGTACAGGGACTGTCTATGACATGAACTTGGTGGCTAGCTCTTTGATTGACTCCCTCTGATGGGGAAGCATCCTTGCCAGGCCACAGAGGAGGACAATGCAGCCAATTCTGATGAGACCTGATAAGCTAGGGTCAGATGGAAGGGGAGGAGGTCCTCCTGTATCCATGGACTTGGAGAGGGGCATAGAAGGAGATGAAGGAGGGTGGAATTGGGAGGGGATTAGAGACAAGGTTACTGCTGAATACAGAAAGTGAGTAAACTGTAATTAATATAAAAAATAAAAATGTAATGAAAATAAAGAAAGAGTTATAGACAGGAGCTTAAACTTCATGTTTTTCTCTCCAGGATTTCAAGTTCTTACTCCCCCAAGGCATGTTTATTGACTATTTAAAATGCTTCAAAGATTCCTTTACATATTTGCAATGTAGCATAGAACAAGACAAACATGGTCCTTTAGCTCAGGAACCTATATACCACATGAAAATAATTTTTTGTGTTTAAATAGATAATTTAAATTTTATGATAAATGTCAGCTATTCTTTTTTGCATATTTTCTTTATTCTTTTTATCTTTTTATTAAATTCTTTATTAATTACACATTATTCACCTTATATACCCCTGTAGTTCCCTCCCTCCTCCCATCCCAATCCCTCCCTTCCTCCCCTCTCTGCACCCTGTCCCTCCCCAGGACCACCAATAAGGGAGGTCCTCCTTTCCTTTCTTCTGATCCCAGTCCATCAGGTCCCATCAGGAGTGGCTGCATTGTCTTCCTCTGTGGCCCAGCAAGGCTGCTCCCCATTCAGGGGGAGGTGATCAAAGAACAGGCCAATCAGTTCATGTCAGAGACAGTCCCTGTTCATTCTTAAAAGCTAAGCAGATGTAAAATTAGGGAAATAAATCTGGAGACTCCTTGCCAGTGTGATCTCCCTTGATCATTTCATCTTCTGGTGGCTGAATTCTGCAACCAGTGAAATGGGCTAGATTGTGGTCACTGTGATTAGCTGCTGGGTTGAAAGAGGGCAGTGACATTGCCATGCATTTTCCTTTAAGTATGCAAATTCAGCTCTTTTTCTCTGGTTCTGCAGTTCTTGGAGATACTCAAATCCATTTCTTAGTTAATTATCATATGTTAACACACAAATATTCACTGGTTAATGACTACAGAGGGTCAGATGGCCCACTTTTTTTCAGTTTTATAACTGTAATCTTTATAATTGTGAACAAAGTATTAGTCCTTTTTAAATTTCAGTTTCTCCAAATATGTTAGGCAATTCTTCAGTGTTAATCTGAGTCTTAACAATTTGTTCCTCTCATTTTCTTTAGAAATTCTCTCTCTCTCTCTCTCTCTCTCTCTCTCTCTCTCTCTCTCTCTCTCTCTGTGTGTGTGTGTGTGTGTGTGTTTGTGTGTGTGTGTGTGTGTGTGTCTTTTTCTCTCTCTGTCTCTGTCTTTCTTCTCCTTTAATTTTCTCCTTCTTTCTTTCTGGTGAATTCTTACCCCAGACTTGCATATTTTTTTACATAGGTTGAAATTTGACTTAAAATTAGTATCTTCATTAACAGATAACTTAGATGAATATGTGAAATCTAGGCTAACCAGGGTAGGAATGCCCAATCACCTCAGTAATGAAACTAAATTAAAGCTTAGGAGGCTCTGGGCATAAATTTTAAAATTAATAATTAAAATCCAATCACTTTCCTGTCAGACATATTAAGAAAGGCAGTGCATAAATGGAAGAAATAATAATTAGCTTGTGTGTATACACAGAGCTATTGGATCATCAATTTAGTCTTAATTAACTAGTTTCAACATACATTGGTAGTTCTGAGTCAATGACATGGTCATGCCAGTCAAAGTAACAGTCAAATGACAATCTAATCATTGCTGGTTTTCCTACAAATATATTCAATAACTATTTTCAAGACATAGCTTCAGATGCATTTAATAAAATGGAAAAGGCAATGAGAAATGATAGCAGCTGCCATTTACTGAGCCCACATCATGTATTAGTCCCTGATGTATATTATTATTTAATGCTCAGATCAATCTTTTGAGGCAGGTGTTATTAATGTTTAGTTTTAGGAGATAATGAAAGTAAAGCAAATCAAGTTAAGTAACTGATCAGAAGTCAGAGCTACTACGTTCTAGATTCAGGACCATGCAGACCTACAGGTTCAAACGCTCAGGTTTTTTCAGTTTGTGTTTTGATATTTTACTTTGATGCTCCTTAACTATACAAAATTTGTTTTTAGCTTATGAGGTACTCAGTGTATTCTCATGCATGCACTTTCTCTGAATAGAAGAGCACATTAAAATCAATAATAGCAGATGTCATTACTAATATTTATTGAGAGCCAGTTATGTGTCAGTCCTGTTTCTAACTTTTATAGGTAAGGTTCAAAATCTTTCCCATTACACTCCAAAAAGGGCAGTATTACCATGTCTATTTTATAGGAGGAAGAACTGGATACAGTGAAGCTAAGGAGTACTAGTTTTAAGAAAGATAAGCTTTTAGTTTACAGCTATTATCCTATACTTATTAATAAATAAGTATATACCATGCTTTTCATTCTTGATCTGAGTTACCTCACTCAGGATTATCCTTTCTAGTTCTATCAGTTTGACTGCAAATTTCATGATTTCCTAGTTTTTAATAGGTGAGTAACATTCCATTTTGTAAATGTACCACTTTTTCTTTATCCATTGTTTGCTTGAGGGACATATCCGTTGTTTCCAATTTCTGGCTATTACAAATAAAACTTCCATAAGCATAGTCGAGCAAATGTCCTAATTGAATGGTAGAGTAACTTTCAGTTATATTCCCAGGAGTGTTAAAGCTTGGTCTTGAGGTACATCCATTCCCAATTTTCTGAGAAACTTCCAGATTGACTTCCACAGTGGTTGTACAAATTTGCACTATCTCCATCAATGTAGGAGGGTTCCCCTTGCTCCACAGTCTCACTGACATAAATTGTCATCTGTGTTATTGATGTCAGTCATTCTGACAGATGTAAGATGGAATCGTAAAATAGGGTAAAGCCAGTTTAAAAGCAGGATGGTCTCAAATATGAAGTTGTATATATTAAATATGAGGTTTGTATATAAATTGTACCTCAATAGAATAATTGCAAATAAAATTGGCCTTTGTTTGACCTTTGTTCCTTTTCATTTGGTCATAAAAGCACAGCAGTATCTCAAAGTAAAATGCCAACAATGATCAAAACAAATTATTCCAGGTTCTGGGTATTCTCTATCACCCTTAGAAGTGAAAAATCACTAAGTGATAATTACATTTGACAAGTTGAAATAATAGTCTAATTTTTGGCTTGTAAATTACCATAATCTATCATGGAAATGAATTCGAAATGAAGCTTGCTGCTTAGATGTGGCAAGTAATATTGACCTTTCTGTTTATATAAATGCAATACTCTTTAAACAATGTGCTACCTAGAAAGACACACTGCCACTTAGCCTGAGATCAAATGTCCTGCATGCTGTGTTATATGTTTCCATCACCATGGGGCTGCTAGAATGGCTAGGTGTCTTCATCTCTCCACAGACATGAATGGCAGGTGGCTACCAGTGATTGGATTCATTGCCAAAGTCATTTATACATCCAGGAATTCTTTTTTTAATGTAATTTATTTATTTTTATATCAATCACAGGTTAGGTACTTTGCATCCCAGGTGTAGCCCCCTCCCTCATTCTCTCCCACTCTCCGCATCCCTCCCTCATCTCCTCCCAAGCCCCTCCAAGTCCACCAACAGAGAAGGATCTCCTCCCCTTCCATCAGACCCCAGTTCATCTTGTCTCCTCAGGGCTGGCTGATATGTCCTCCCCTGGGACCTAGCCAGGCTATTACTCGCTGGCATATATGGGGGATAGTCAAAGAGCCAGCAATCCAATTCATGACTGAAAGAGTCCCTGTTCCCCTTACTAGGGTCTTCAGTTGGACACCGAGCTACCATGGGCCACATCTGAGCAGGGGTTCTAGGCCATATCCATACATGGTCCTTGGTTGGAGAAACTGTCTCGTAAAAGACCCCTGTGCCCTGCTCAGTTTGGTCTTTGTGGAGCTCTTGTTCTCCCCAAATCTTACTAACTTCCCTATTTTTATTATTATTACCAACACTCTGCCGAAGGCTTGGTTGTGAGTCTTAATATGTGCTTTAATACATTGCTATAATGATTCTTTCAGAGGCTCTCTTTGGTATGCTCCTGTCCTGTTGCTTGTTTTTTCCTCCATTCAATGTCCATTCAATTTGTTCATCTAAACGAGCATTGATCATACAAACCTGGATCCTCCTTCTGGTATATCTTCCCTAGGTGTATAGATTTGAGCATGAACTTCCTATCCTGATTTCAGTGGGATTGATTTAAGTTTCTCTCCATTGGGTTTGATGTTAGCTATAGGCTTGCTGTATATTGCCTTTACTATGTTTAGGTATGTGCCTTGTATCCCTAATCTCTCCAAGACTTTAAACATGAATGGGTGTTGGATTTTGTCAATTTTTTTTGGCATCTAGGGAGATGATCATGTGGTTTTTCTCCTTCAGTTTGTTTATATGGTGGATCACATTGATGTATTTGCATACATTGAACAACCCTTGCATGCCTGGGATGAAGGCTACTTGATCATGTTGGATGATAGCTTATATGTGTGCTTGGATTCGGTTTGCAAGTATTTTATTGAGTATTTTTGCATCAATGTTCATAAGAGAGATAGGTCTGAAGTTCTCTATTTTTGTTGGATCTTTGTGTGGTTTTGGTATCAAGGTGACTGTGGTTTCATAGAAAGAGTTCAGTGATTTTCCTTCTATTTCTATTTTGTGGAACACTTTATAGAGAATTGGTGTTAGGACTTCTTTGAAGATCTGGTAGAATTCTGCACTAAAACCATCTGGCCCAGGGCTTTTTTTCATATGGAGGCTGCTGATGACTTCTTCTATTTCCTTGGGGGATATAGGTCTATTCAATCTTCCTATCTGATCTTGGCTTAATTTAGGTAGGTGCAATCTCTCAAGAGAACTGTACATTTCATATAGATTTTCAAATTTTGTGGCATATAGGCTTTGGTAGTAAGACCTAATGATTGTTTGGATTTCCTCAGTGTCTGTAGTTATGTCCCCCTTTTTATTTCTGATTTTCCTGATTTGGACCGTTTCTCTCTGCCTTTTTGTTAGTTTGGCTAGGGGCTTGTCTATCTTGTTGATTTTCTCAAAGAACCAGCTCTTGGTTTCATTGATTCTTTGAATAGTTTTATTTGTTTCTAATTGATTGTTTTCATCCCTGAGTTTGATTATTTCCAGTGGTCTGCTCCTCTTGGGTGTAACTGCTTCTTTTTTTTTTTTTCCCTAGGGCTTTCATTTGGGCCATTAAGTTGCTTGTATGGGATGTTTCAAATTTCTTCTTGAAGGCACTTAGTGCTATGAACTTTCCTCTTAGCACTGCCTTCATTGTGTCCCATAAGTTTGGGTATGTTGTGCTTTCATTTTCATTGAATTCTAGGATGTCTTTAATTTCTTCCCTAACCAAGCTGTCCTTGAGTAACAAGTTGTTCAGTTTCTATGTATGTGCAGACCTTCTGCTATTTCTGTTGTTGTTGAGGTCCAGCTTTAGACCGTGATGATCAGATAGGATATAAGGGATAATTTCTATCTTCCTGTGTCTGCTGAAGCTTGCTTTGTGACCAACTATATGGTCTATTTTGGAGAAGGTTCCAAGAGTTGCTGTAAATAGGGTATACTCTTTTGATGAAGGGTGAAATGTTCTGTAGACATCTATTAGGTCCATTTGATTTAGGGTGTCTGTGAGTGCCCTTGTTTCTCTGTTTTGCTTCTGACTGGATGATCTGTCCCTTGGTGAGAGTGGAGTGTTGAATTCTCCCACTATTAGGGTGTTGGGATCAATGTGTGATTTAAGTTTTAATAATGTTTGATTTACATATGTAGGTGGTCTTGTATTGGGGGCATAAATGTTCAGAATTGTGATGTCCTCCTGTTGGAATTTTCCTTTGATGAGAAGGAAGTGCCCCTCCTCATTTTTCTTGATTAACTTTGGTTGAAAGTCTATTTTATTAGATAGTAGGATTGCTACCCCAGCTTGTTTTATGGTTCCATTTGCTTGGAAAATATTTTTCCAGCCCTTTACTCTGAGGTACTGTATTATCTTTGTTGCATAGGTGTGTTTCTTTAATGCAGCAGAATGTTTGATCCAGTTTCTGCAACCATTCTGTTAGTCTGTGTCTTTTTATTGGAGAGTTGAGTCCATTGATGTTGATAGATAATAGTGACCAATGACTGTTAGTTCCTATTATTTTGGAGTTGGTGGTCTTACTGTGATTCATTGCTTGTTTATTGTTGTGGTTGGGAAATTATCTGTATCCTATATTTTCTTTGGTGTAGTTGTTTTGATTGGACTACAGTTTCCTTCTAGTACCTTCTGTAGGGCTGGGTTGCTGTGTAGGTATTGCATGAATTTTGTTTTGTCATGTAAAATTTTGTTTTCTCCATCTATGTTGATTGAAAGCTTTGTTGGGTATAGTAGTCTTGCTTGGCATTTGTGTTCCCTTAAAGACTAATGACTTCTGCCCAGCCCTTCTGACTTTCATAGTTTCTTATGAGAAGTCTGGTGTGATTCTGATTGGTCTACCTTCATTTGTTACTTGACACTTTTCCCTTGCTGCCTTTAATATTTTTTCTTTGTTTTGTAGATTTAGTGTTTTGACTATGATGTGCCAGGAAGTATTTCTTTTTGGTCTAGTCTGTTTGGTGTTCTGTAGGCTTCTTGTATGTTTTTGTTTTTTAAGTTGGGAAAATTTTCTTCTATGATTTTCTTAAAAATATTTTCTGGTCCTTGTTGCCTGGAGTCTTCTTTGTCATCTATTCCAATTATTCTTAGATTTCGTCTTTTCATGGCATCCTTGATTTCTTGGATGTTTTTTGTTTGGGATTTTTCTGATTTTATTTTTTGCTTGAGTGAGGAATCCATTTCAGCCAGCATATCTTCAGCTCCTGTGCTTCTCTCTTCCATCTCTTGTATTCTATTGTTGATGCTTACCTTTGTGGTTCCTGATCTTTTCTCTAAGTTCTCCAGTTCAAGGTTCTTCTCTGTTTGTGTCTTCTTTATAGATTCTAATTCTGTTTTCATGCTTTGTATAGTTTCCCTCATCTGATCGACTGTGGCTCCCTTTTTTTTTTCCTCTGTAAATTTTTAATTATTCTGTTGCTTGTTTTCACCTCCACTCAATGTCCATCCCATTTGTTCATTCAAACAAGCATTGATCATACCAACCTGGGTCCTCCTTCTTGTATATCCTCTCTGGGTGCTTAGAATTCAGCTTGAACTTCCTATCCTATAGGTTTATATAAGTGAGTATATACCATATGTTTCTTTCTGCTTTTGGGATACCTCAGTCAGTATGATTGTTTCCAGGTCCCACCATTTGCCTGCGAATTTCATGATTTCCTCCTTTTTAATTGCTGAATAGTATTCCATTGTGTAAAAGTACCACAATTTCTGTATCCATTCCTCAACTGAGGGACATCTGGGTTGTTTCCAGGTTCTGGCTATTACAAATAAAGCAGCCACGAACATGGTTGAGCAAATGTCCTT